>JAEQML010060054.1:0-27740 GCA_016904865.1 Pissodes strobi | reverse complement strand
GCTCATGTTCTCCAGAGAGTTAAATCGTCATTGTCATCCGATTTCCGTAGGTATATATGTATAAAATTTAATCTAACGTTTCCAGTAGATGACGATAATGCCCCTGCACTTAACGAAAATGGCAACCATCATCATCAGAAACTATTCCTAATTCCTATTTCATATAACACCAACTATATTCAAATTTTAGATCAGTATGAACTGGTAATCATATTTTACGCGTCAATAATATGTTTGCTGATTTGCCGTAATTCTATTGGCGAGTTAATTGACAACTTAAGTCTAGTATTTTTAGATGAGAACATTGCTTGAAATAATCGATTAAAAATATTTTCATCCGAATGCCAATATTGTCTATATCTTCTAAAAACCACTTGGGTGATAAGATACAATGCAATACCCTAAACACTAAACAGTTCCTCCAATAATTGATGCCAAATTCTAATATTTGCAAAAATATTAGAAATAACATAACATAATTCACTATGATCATAGGTCAATTACTATATCATTATAAATTTCACATTTTTTTGGCTATTTAATTCGTTCACTCATTATCTAAACTTCGTCAGAAAATATAATCAGCACATTACTTTTGAAAGTAATAGTTCAGTCAATAAAAGGGGTGTAGAGTGCGTGAGCAAGGTCCTAAGCGATTTCTTCAGAAACTTGTTCCGGGTGCTTAGCGAATAAACATACTAAAAGTCCTGACGTCTAGGAGGTGAGCCGTGGAGGAGGAGCACAAGGAAGGTCCCATTTTTGATTTTTTCGCTTATATCTCAAAAACGATGTATCGTACGTATTTTCTTATATCACATGTATAGTATCAAATTCTCTACAACTTTCATTCCATATACCTTTTTTGAATTCGCAACCGTTTGCGAGCTATATACGCGCTTGGGAAAAGTGAAAATAAAAATAAAAAAACAACATTTTTCATTAAAGATTCCTTCATATCGTTTAAACTATTCATCTGAGGAAAAAGCCTCTTTTAGAAAGTTGCAGATAATCTAATCCTAATCCTAATCCTTTAAGAATATATATACACATGCCAATATATCTTCGACCGGTGAAGAGTTACCCTGTATAATTTTTCGTAAAATTTCGTCTTTTTTAGAAGAAGCTGTTTTTGTTATTCCTGAGCCACAACCATCGCTTGTGTGTATCGTCCAATAATATGTGTTGCTACACATGAAAGCGGGATATTAATTGCAGTGAACAAAAATCTTGTTACATGAAACTAGAAAATTTTATCTTGAAGATAATAAAAATAAGATATTGTATTATAAATTGTATAATGATAATGTAATAAATTGATGGCTTTGATTTAATTTAAAATTTAGTTTCTTTTTTTAGAGCATTTAAATAAAAGCCTGATTTTAAAATAGCTGTTTTTTGACAATTCATTTATTTTCTATCTTGCTATTTATAGTTATAAGCCATGATACAATAAATACAAGATATGCTAAATAGAAGCTGTTCTTACATCCATTTGCCGGCTGCGACACAACATCTTCAACTTTAAGGAAACGCAAGGTGTGGCAGTTACCTTTTGCAACCCTTCTTCCACTCGCGGCGACGTTGAAGAGGCTAGGAAGATGTGCTTCCTCAATAATTGCACCAGCAAGTCAGACCTCCCTCAATCAGTACCGCTTTCAGTCGTTCATGAGGTCAGTGGCAAATATTAAGTCTGCCTATGGCCGGTTTTACTCAACATGAGGCCCTAGGCGCTAGACAATATTGAGGCCCTTTTTTAGACACCTATTTTATCATATGCATCCAAGTACTATTTACTAAATAATCTACAGAGTTATATGTAAATGGTATATTCCGATTTACGGATTATTAGAATACATCTTAGCCGATATGAAAAAAAAAATTACTTTACAATTTGTTGTTCTCTATAATTAACAAAACATATAACAGTTGCGTTATGAACATTCTTATTTCTTTTTTTTTAATTATGCTTTACAAACTTATAAAAAAGTAAAGTTAAAAGAACTTCCTTCTAGCCTCTTGTTTTGGAGATAAATCTATAATTTCCTCGTAAGCTAGTGTCCTAACTACTTCTGATTCAATAAAAATCATTGAGAGACTTATCCTGTAACACGCTGTTCCTTAAATAATTCTTAACTCTCTTTAAGACTGAAAATGAACGCTCCCCAGATGCATTGCTAACAGGCCAAAATAGTTTCTGCATTAGGAAATGTTGATCTTAAACCATTATTGATATTTTTATTCATATTAAGGGTCAGGAATATTTTCTTTTTTAATTTAAAAAATGTATCATTTCATCTTGAAAATAATCTGCATTAATATCATTTTTGTATATTTCTTTTAGTTTATTTATAGAAATATTGCGATCTTCTTCTACAAGATCGTTATTGAAAAATCTTTAATAGTTTTCTAAAATGTCCCTATTATTTTGACCCCTTTTACCCAATTCACTAATTAACCTATCACAAATAACATAAACCGTTTGTGTAATGAATTTTTGGCGACCTTTCAGATTTATTTCATTTGATGAAGACTCTTCAGTTGGCAATTTTCATGTTTTTGCACGGCTCTTTTCATGATTAAATAGACATTCGTTAGTCAATGTCTTAGCTTCATCTTCAATTTCTGTGAAATTTTCTCCAATACCTATAACAAACTGTTTTAAGGAGTTTAGTAGATGTTCGCGGCCTTTTAATAGACTAATTTTTGGACCTTGAAGTGCTTTACTTGTATTATTTAACCTCGTTAATAATTTATACAATAGTATTGTTAATAATGTCGTTTCATATTTTTCGAAATATTCTATAAAGCCTTTCACCTCCGTACGTGCTATAGGTTTTTCTTCCTCAGATTGATACATTATATTTAAAGCTATTTGTATATCTGTATAACCTTTTTTAAGAGCCAGTAGGGCATCAGCTCTAGCGGACCATCTTGTATCGCATATTTTCTTCAAGGTTATACCATCGTTTGGTAAAATGTTCTTTAGTATATTCCATCGACGAATTGACCCAGAAAAGAAATTGAGGACATTTTGACAAAAAGAAAAAAAACAATTAATTAATTTAATTTCTTAATTTAAAATCGAATTTTTAATTTTGAAAAAATATTTGTTTTGCTCTTTTTGAGGCCCCCTTAAATATGAGGCCTTAGGCTAGCGCCTAGTGCGCCTAGTGGTAAAACCGGCTATGAGCCTCCCACCAACTGAGAGCGCAGCTAAGCAGCATTCCCGGCGCACCTACCATCAAGTGCAGCAGTGGCTCGGGATTAAGTTGCTCCCTCAAGAGTCGGGCTGGAAACACGTAGGAGACACCCTGGTGCCAATTGCAACAGAACATCCACCAGCCCCGAAGATCCTACTGAAAACGATGTTTTGCATCTGTACCAAGGATTGTTTTAGTGGCAAATGTGAAAGTCGGAAAGCAATGCTGAACTTTTCTGTGGCGTGCTTCCAGTGCCAACGGAGTGCCTATTTACGACGGTGAAGACGACGCAGAGTTTCTTCGGTATGAACCAGCCACAACTGAGGACGAAAATGCCGTAGATGAAGACCCTTGCCAGGACCCTCGAAGAGAATGAAGACTTGAATACATTACTTATCTTATACGTGTCTTAATTTTATTATCTCAAATATAAAATTTGCTAATTTTCATGTACCAAGCTTTTTGTTCACTGCATTTAATATCCCGCTTTCATGTGTAGCATCACATATTATTGGACGATACACTCAAGCGATAGCTGTGGCTCAGAAATAACAAAAACAGCATCTTCAGAAAAATACGAAATTTTACGAAAAATTTTACAACTCATGTAACTGTTGACCGGTTGGTGGTATATTAGCATTTGTATATATATTCTTAAAGGGAATTAAAGTCTCTACAACTTTCTAAAAGATGCTTTTTTCAGACGAATAGTTTAAACCATATGAAGGAATGTTTGATGAAAAATGTGACGAAATTTTCTTTTTTTATTTTCATTTAAAAAAAATTCCGTACAGTACATCGTCTTTGAGATATAAGCAAAAAACTCAAAAATGGGACCTTCCTTGTGCTCCCCCCCCCCCCCCCCCCGGCTCACCACTTAGACGTCAGGACTTTTAGTATGTTTACTCCCTAAGCACCCGGAATAAGTTTCTGAAGAAATTGCTTAGGTCCCTGCTCACGCACTCCACACCCCATTTTCGGATCATTCGTTGATTGGCCTATATGAGCACAGGGTTCTCGTAATTAAAAAATATTATTTTTAATTGATTAGACATATTAATAACATTTTATATCCTTTTGCAACCAAAATTTCTATTCCATGATTGACTGTCAAAGCACTTTTAATTTCTCGTAAAAGGCTGCTTGGTGTATTCTAAACCTAAGAGTGGTATCGTCTATTTAAAGAACTTGACAACATAAATATATCAGCGCAAAAGTAATTTTTACTTAGAACACTAAGAACCAATATTCAAAACAAATTTAAGTTTTATTTCAAATTTCCAACTAAAAATTATGCAACAATGAAAATCTCCTGCGCTGCACGAAGGGTTTAAAATCTCCAAGCTTAAAATACTTCACTAAAGATGAACAAATATCCTATTGTTTATTTAATCGATTAATCGATCGAACTAATCGGTTAGGTACTTTACGACTATAGCTGAGAATCCATTACGAGTTTTGATAGCCCTCTACTTGAGGACTTATTGCATCTACCTGTACATGAAATATAAATTAACAAATCGAACCTCATGCAAAACCGCGATAAAGGCTTGGCATAATTTTTGCTGGTGAAAGTTTTAAAATTAAAAAACTTAATTTGTAATTCTCCGCTCGTACGCAATTTACAAGTTTGGTGCATTAAAATTCGGAGAACAAGTCAATCCTTAAGTACCTGCAAATATAAATATAGAATTGCACATTTGTTTTGCAACTGATAATTTAAATTAATTGGTAAACCGTCAAGAGGTGTTCAAATATCAAATAAAGATAGTTGTGCGTAAATTTGAATATGATAACTATTTTTACAATTACACACATTCGGTACACCCTTGGGTATCATAAATCATATAAAATTTTCACATTACTGCTACAATATAATTATATACAAAGGCCCTTAGCTGTCATTGGAATCATATTTCTTCTCCAGCATTTATTGCCATCTGTGGATATGGAAAGTACGAATTAGCAGCTAACTGGATCTCTCGGGCCCAAAACCTCAGATTGACATGGGGGAAGAACACAATCAAAGTATTTCAGTGATTGAGCCTATCTCACTTTTCTATATAAAAATAATGCCATGTAGATGACTCTGTGACAATAGAATGTCTGACCAACCTTGTTAGTAGATACATTTCGAGGAAAACCAGCTGGCTTATTCAAGCACATAATGTTCAAAGTTTACTATATCGGTTTTCAGGTAATCATTAAAGTAAAAATGCCTGTTAGCTCTTGATTTTAAATAATTTGTTGGTTTGGATTAAATATATTTATATGACAGCATATATTTTGGTACCAATGATTTAAATAATTAGATATATGTTCATGTTCCTGTTATTGATATATAATGAGACACTGTTGTCTGCATTATTAAATATTAATCAACTCAACAGCTGTTCTAAAATGTTTAAATATTAATGAGTAAGCATCCCTCTAAATAAAATTTTGACGCCAGGCTTTGACAGAGGAGTTAATCATTTGCATATTAGGTGGCTATACTGGCTATTACTGTAGCACCATTTTTTGCAGGTACTGCACCAACAAAATTTACACCATGGTCCAGCTCGGTGGGTCCCAACGACCCCCCATGGGGTCGCAATGGTTCTTTTGGGGGTCACCGAGAGTATAGGGAACATAAACTATAAGCTTAAAATTATTGAGATGCTTAAGTTACATCCATTCAATATTACGAGGTGGGGTCCCGATGTAGGGACCCGCGTAAGAATACAATAAACGTCAGCCAATATTAACTCGATAAATGAGATGTTGAAATTTTCGTTCTCCTAGCACGCGACATTATCCAATAGTATGGGCGAAGTCGACACTGGGCAGAAAATGAATTACAATGGAGAAACTGGTGTGGAGAGTGTACCGATGGAGCACCAGCCATACGTGGATCGAGGTCACGTTTTCAGTCAAAAGTTAAAGAGTTTACATCCCAAGTAAAGGGATTGCATTACATGATTTGTCTTGCACTTGCATGTTTGATTACAATTGTTAATTGTTAATTATATAAAATCTAGTGTTCTCAATAGCCATATGTTCAAAGAACTATGCAAAAACATGTATTCTGATCACGAAGGTCTTCTTTTCTTCACTGCTGTTCGTTGGTTATCAAATGGAAATGTTATTGACCGTCTTTGAAAAACGAACAAAAAAATGGAAAGCAGGATCTTATGGCACACTTTAATAATGTGACCTGAATCCAAAGAGTAATTTATGTATCAGATATCTTATATCAGCTAAATAAGCTAAATTTGAAACTCTTATTATAAAAAAATGTACATTATCTACTTCAGAGATAATATCCAGGTATTCGTATTAAAGCTGCAAAACTGCTGCCGTAAAGTACCATTTTAGAAACTTTGCCATGTTTGAAAGTCTTTGCATCAAACCTGAAGAACCAGAGACAAGAATTGTAGATAATTTTACCGAGGAAATCAATGATCACATTCAAGCTCTTGAATCTAAGATTCAACGTTACTTCCCTGAGCAGCATAAGTTGGAAACTCACATCATGCATCTGTGAAATGTTGATGAAGTGCAAGGTAAATTTATGAAGCTTCGAAGTGATTCCTCAGCGCGCGATATATTTCAGGAAAATCGTTGATTCCGATTTGGTGTTCTATTCGTAATTTGTATCTTAAAGTTTCCATGCTTCCTTCTCAAATATTAGTGATATTTTTGCTTCTAGTTATCTCTGTGAAAGTGGATTTTAAACTCTTCAGTAGATCGAGGTAGAAGCCGGGAATAAGTTAAATATTCAATATGACATAAGATTGAATTTGATAAAAACTCCGTCAAGTCAAGAATAATGAAACTTGTTATGTAGATGCAGGCTTAGTCATCACCTTAAATATATTTATTAAAAAGTATGATCACACTTTTGTTAAGTTCTATAATATATTTATTTAAGCAATTGTTTCGTGGGGTAATAGTAATTATCTCACTCTGTTGAATTATTATAATAGCATTGGAAAGGTCAAAAATCATGTAATAGATATTGATAAATTTTGGCACAATTTGCGGCGCATTTTGGGACGAGGGATCACGAACACTTTTAAATAAAAAAGGTTGGGAACCACTGGTCTAGATGAATGCAGCTCTTGAGTTGTATCAACCTACTGTATAAATCAGCAATGTGCAAAGTGATGAATGGAATCAACATCATTCTGAAACGAAGAGATCCTCCTAGAGCAGTGAATACTTCCTGGAGATAGAAATTGAAAAAAGCAACTATTAGATAGAAATTCAAGAATATAAAAAATCAAATTATGTTTGCAGAATATTTATTTTTTGGTACTGAAAAAATATGTATAGGAAGATATAGAAATAAATTACATTTTAAGCTGGTGATACTATTTCATAGGAAGATACCATCAAAAGGTTGCTTCTAACCCAACTGTCGGTGATAGAAAAATATACATAATTTACAAAAAAAAAAGACGTGTGGGCAGTTCACACTAGTAGTAGTCAAAATTTCATAAAAACTGAACCAAGCGGTCACCCATTCAAGTACTAACCACGCCGACCTTGCTTAACTCCAGTGATCGAACGAGAACTACTTTTTACTCTTAACGAACATGTAACAACTGTATAATTGTGTTCTGTCTCATTCTTTCGCAGGGCGGCAGGCTACATCCTATACATCCCAGAGTAACCTTCTTTAGGGCCGTTAGCCGGCTGAGAATGGGAGTGACTTGGAACTCGATGAAACGGAAACGAAAAAACGACACCAATAAAAAGATATAGATCTATAGGATGTTGCCTGTGAGAAAATGAGATAGATAGATAGATAGATAGATAATCATTTATTTGTTCCAAAAAATAAAAACACAGTAAAAAATTTACAGTGCAATAGCCAATTAGGCATGGAACATTGATCAATACAATTCACAAAAAAAAATTGAAAAAAAGCAAAACATTTGTATATAAAGATGTACGTATATCGTTTACAACTAACAAAATACACAAAAATTACGTAAAATGTCTACATAGACTTACATGACAAAGAAAAACATGTTTAAAAAATAGGTAACCAATGCTTACAGACTAACATACATCCGCCTTATATTTATCTATGCATACACATATAACATATTAGTAGCTTTAGCAGCGCGATGTTATATGAGTACTCAGTTCTAACCTATCTTTATCATTAAAAAATTCCTCAAGGGAATAGAATGCCTTTTTAATTAAATAGTGTTTTACAATATTTTTGGCATTGACCTTTGGTAACTATCTAACAGATTTTGGAAAAAAGTTAAATATTTTTATAGCACAGGAAACAACGTTTCTTTGGATATGTGCAAAATTGTTTTTCGCAGGCAAAAGATCTGTTCTGAACCTAGTCTCATGATCATGCAATCGTTGAAACTCCGCAAACAGGTCACCGTTTGAATACACAAACATAAAGGAATCAAGTACGTACATACTAACCACCGTTAAAATCCTTTGACTGACAAAAACGACCCTACAGGTATCCCATGTTTTCATTCCATAAAGCATCTCTTTTGAAGAATCAGGACTCGCCCAACATCAACAGAATTGCCCCAGAAAATCAAGCCATATCTAACTCTCGACTGAATAAATGCATGATATGCAGATATTGATGCTTCTGTGTTCACTTCATTCGATATCACTCTCAAGGCATAACAATATTTGGAGATACTTCTCGACATGCGCTCTCCAGTCCAGTCTTCTGTCAATCAAAACACCTAGAAATGAGACCTGATCTGTAGAAATGATACTTGTGTTATTGTAAGTAAATCTGAGTACCGTCTCCTTTATTTTGCCAAAAACAACACATTGTGTCTTCGGCACATTGAGAAGCAGACCCGAGGCTGTAAAGTATCTGTCGAGAGCCTCGCATGCCTTATAAAGATTTGTTAATAAAGCATCAGAATCCACAGTACTAAATATAAGGGTAGTGTCATCCGCATACAAAGCCGTATATTCGTCCGTTACATCAGCCAATTCGTTAGTATAAATAATATACAATAAAGGACCGAGATAGATACCTGAGGGACACCCCTGGTGATCGAGATTCTATCTGATGCAATAAGTCTACCATAAGCGTCACACTCGACAACTTGCTGCGTGCGATTCTTTAAATATGATTTTATCAGTTGATAGGCATTTCCACGTATTTCATAGTTTTCCAGTTTTGTGCAAAGAATATCATGATTGACACTGTCAAAAGCCTTTGACAGGTCCATACACATTGCCATGGTAATATTTTTGTTATTCAGCGAAGTCAATACATTATCGATTGCCTGATAGATAGCCCTTATGGTAGACTTACGCTTCCTAAAACCATTCTGTCTATCAGAGATTATAGCACCCCTCTCCAAGAAGTCTATCAGTCTAGCATATATTATCCCTTCAAAAATGTTGCCAATATTAGAAAGAAGGGAAATGGGTCTATAATTTGACTCCTGGTCCAACTCCCCCTTTTTGAAAACTGCCTTCACTAGCGCATTTTTTAAAAGATCCGGATAAACACCGGTTTCAAAACACAAATTTATTATGTGTGTTAGAGGATCGCAAATTGACTCGGCACTTTGTTTAATTAATTCTACAGGTAGGTTATCGTCCCCTACAGATTTTTTGTTGTTAAGAGATTTTATAACTTTAAAAATTTCGTGGGAATCTACCGGCGACAGAAAAACAGATTCCACAACAGGTTTCATGGGAAACAAATAATTCAAATCTTTCTCAACAGTAGGGCAAGCATTTATAAAATATTTATTTAAACTATTAACAATCTTGTGAGGATCAGAGTGCTTTTTACCAAAACTGTCAAGCACTGTATCATTAATTGTATTATTCGCTGTGATTTTTTTCACTATTCTCCACGTAGCCTTAACCAAAGAATATTATATGCTACGCAAATAGAAAACTCATGCCTTGCAAATAAAAGCGACCCCTCGATGGACGCCAACATTTGCTACCCACGCAACGGTGGCGTCCATCGAGTTTTCGTATGCTTCAGGGTTGAAAAATTTTGCGCTCGTTCTCCCGCTCCCGACCCAGGACTGAAGTATTATCAAATAATATTATATGCTCTTGTTTTTGTTTTATATGTACAGGGTTATCTAACGAGGACTAGACAAGGCGATTTTTTGACTTTCCCTGTACCTTTATAAAAAAAACTGAAATAGCCATCCTATGTAATTTTCTCCTGCGAATTCGGATATGTTCGGCAAAAAACAATTAAACATCAAATAAAAGTGCTAGGGGTCACTTTGATATTTTTTTGAAAGGATCACCCTGTATATTACTACATTTTTGGACTCTCTAGAAAAATCTAAGCACATTTGTTTATAATATCCTATACCTATCTTTAGCTGTTTACCAAATATTGGCAGTTGAAAGTCGGGCATTTTGACACTTTGACAGGCTCTAAAATCTAAACCGCACGAGATCAAGAAAACGGTTTGCACATTCCTATCTTGGGTTTTCATAAGCTATCGAATGATCGTAACTTTGAATTTAACCGAAAGTTTAAAAGTTCCGGTTAATTTTATCCGCAGGTTAAATTCGAAGATACTGTCATTCGATAGTTTATGAAAACTTAAGATAGGAATGTGCAAACCGTTTCCTTTGATCTTGTGCGGTTTAGATTTTAGAGGCTGTCAAAGTATCAAAATACCCGACTTTCAACTGTCAATATTTGCTAAACAGCTAAAGATAAGTATAGGATATTATACACAAAATGTGTTTAGATTTTTCTAGAGAGTCCAAAAATGTAGAAATATACAGTAAAGTAGGCATATATGTCAGAAAATTGTTAGTGTTTTGTTTTATATGTAACTGCTCTCACTAGTTTGACGTTCATGTCAGCTAATAAAATGCAGCCATTCTTATCACAAACTGTCATTGATCTGCTCCAGACTTTGTACTTCGCTGTTCTCCAGCCTGATGGGAGAGGACGATGGGATTTGATGGGTCACATCCCGTGGCAACTCGGGGGCGCCACTCCCCGCAATCATACTGCTCTCAACAGTTTGACGTTCCTGCCAGCTAATACAATGCAGCCCCGCTTGCCACAAACTGTCATTGATCAGCTCCAGACTTTGTACTTCGGTGTTCTCCAGCCTGGGGGATGACGATGGGATTTGATGGGCCACATTCCGTGGCAACTCGGAATGGCGGGGACCACTCTCTGTAAATCAAACTACTCTCACCAGTTTGACGTTCTTGCCAGCTAATACAATGCAGCCTAGCTTGCCACAAACTGTCATTGATCAGCTCCAGACTTTGTACTTCGGTGTTCTCCAGCCTGGGGAGGACGTTGAGATTTGATGGGTCACATACCGTGGCAACTCGAAATTACGGGAGCGTTAGTCCCCGTAATCAAACTGCTCTCCTGCCTGACGTATTCAGAAACCACACGACTCATCTCCAGACCTAACGAGCATTTCAATTGAGGAGTTTTCATGTGTTAACCTACCAGGTAGGCATAGGCCAACATTACTAGGTTACAAAAAGTAGTTTAAAATGGTTCAGGTAAACTTAATAACTAATTTTAAATCACATTGTATTTTTTTTGGTTGTGTCACTTTTGAAGCGGAGGTGTGAAATGTTATTATGTTAATATGGAATAAACATAATTTGCAGAAACAATGGTCTTCCATAATATAGGTTAATTATGATATATACCACAAGTACGGCATAATAGTACTATTTATACAATAATGCAACTGATTGGCACAAAATTATGTTTGCAGACTGTAGATAAATTTGCGAGAACCAGTTTTTACACCTATCAAGTAGACGCTCTTTAAACAAAACGTTTTGTTTACACTAAAAGAATCGCGCAATATGATAAACATGATAACTCCACAAACAATTTAAATCGTTTCCAGTAAAATAGGTTACTAAAGAAAAACCCGGCATTGTTTACACATCAGCAAAACATCATGTTTTGATTAAATATTCGCATAGTTTAATATTGTCACTCACAAAATTGCAAAGCCGACGTGCGTGACATTTCGGCTTTTAACTTTACTATTTATCATAATTAATGCACAATTTTATTCTCAAGTTGCGATTTGTGTCTGCAGAGGGTGAAGTTTTCGAGTGATGGCAGTCACTTTCATAATTATTATTCCTTAAAATTTGTATGAGAGACACTAACTGAGTTTAGTGCTGGCAGAATTGGTTGGAGACGCGATGAGTACGGCCTATCAGAACAATTGCCCAGAAAAAAAATGGAAACAAAAGGAAATTAAGGTATCGTGGAACGAAAAGCTTAACCTCGTAGAGAAGATTCTGTAAAAGTGTTAAGGCGACTATCTAATGCTAGAAAATTTACATAATCTTTGCGAGGGAAGGATCAAAGGTTAATGGACCCGAATTCCTCAAAAGAAACGATAGCACCTACATGGAGACCACGAAGGAAAGTTCAAAACTGCTTTTGCGCACGTTCAGCTTTAAGGCACTGAGAGCTCGTATATTTCAGAAATTATTAAACCTTAACCGCATGACAGTAGTCTTCCTTGTTTGTTATATGTAAAAGTACAGCATATAAATGATCTGAATAATTATCGTGGCATTTTCTCATATGGATAATTCCTGATGTTTTTGAATTGAGTTTCCCGGATAGCAAATATGAAAAAGAACACACCTAACGTGTTAAAAGCGTCTCTCATAAACATTTGTTTGCGAAATTAAGAGTGGCCGATAGAAGTGGATAACTTCACACCTTCAGGATCGAAAATCGAAAGCCGAATAATCATTTTTAAGTTGTCATCAACGATATTAGAAGACTGAAATGTTTGCTGTATGCCGATGATCTGAAGTTTTACTCAGATATTAAATCGAAAGGTTTATATGCTTAGATTAGTTGACTGGTACAAATGGTGGATTGGTGAAAATGTGTTAAAATTGAATTTAGTTACAATAAAAAATCTTGTAAATTTAGTGCTTTTATTGTATATATTTATTACAAAATCGACAAGCATAATTTCGTAAAACAGTTCAGTGCTGTGCGATAAATGAAGTTTGTGAGAAGTGCATCTAATTTACGATACTGACGTACCAGTAACCGCGACTCCAAACAACTTTCGCAAAGCTCATCAGGAACTTTATATTCATCCCAATAAGAGGAAGATACACACACCGCCAAAATTCCTGAACACCTATTAAATTTTTTACATAAATATTTTGTTTACGCTAAATTTACTGTGAATGTAAAGTATATCTCTTTGTATTCCAAGTTACAACAAAAATGTGCTTAAAAATTGTTAACGCTCGACGAGAAGCAATTCCGATAAAATAAGTTACTAAACTATACATATCCGTGCCGTGATATTTACATATAATGTGTACCTCTTGCTTTAAAAATGCCGGGAAACGTGATTTTGCCATTTGATAGAGACAGAATAGTCGCTTTACATCAAGAGCATTTTTCAAATCATGCAATTTCAAATCGATTGGGTATTTCAAGAAGTTCTGTAATTTGCGTCGCGAATTTGTATGAAGAAACTGGAATTTTTGATCAAAGACGTGGAACTGGTCGCCCTAGAGTAACAACCGTAAGAGAACTATATGTAACGAATTTTGTCCGTCGGAACCGAACAGTTTCAGTCACAGCTCTCCGAGGTTATTTTTTGAGAACACTCCGAAGACCGATATCATCCACCACTATTAGAAGGAGACTTCATGCTGCTAATTTAAGAGCCAGAATAGTTTTACGTGCCCCTAGGCTATTACCACAAAAACATAGCTGTACGCATTCATTGGGCACAGGATCATAGAGAATGGCTTTTACCTCAGTGGCGTAACGTGCTTTTTTTCGGACGAAACAAAATTTTGTTTAGTAAGTGATAGTCGGCGTTTCATATAGTCTGGAGAGCATCTGGAAGACAAGAAAGACTGGGCGTTCCTCGAGAAATTGTTCCATACAAAAAAAAATCTGCGGGGGGGGGGGGGATGCATAATTATTCGCACAGTCCTTATTGTGATAGACAGGACTATGACTGGACACATTTACGCAGAAAACATTACACGGGGTGTAATTCATTCACTTCGCAATGAAATTGGCGATCATTTCTTATTTATGGACGCCAACGCCAGACCTCATCGCACTAGAATATGGAAATATTGAAAGATTGACTGACCGGCGAATTCTCCCGACATGAATTTGATCGAACAGGATAGGATTATGTTCATAGACGGATTCATAATAGGAATAATCAACTTTTAACCCTTCAGGACCTAGGTCCTAAGAATTGCAGTTGAAGAGGAGTGAAATAATAATCTCATTGTTTCCATGCACAGGCGTGTCAACTTTTTGTGGCAGAGGAGGGGAAGACACACCGATTATTAAATGTACTATTAACTTTTTTGTATTACATTTAATTCTTGTTTTGTAAAAAAATAGAAATCTATTTTTCCATCATTTTGTTAATTTTTTTTACTCCATATACGAAATTTTTATAACTCCAAAATCCACTAATTTTTAGCCATTACTAAATTTTCTTTGCCATACTTTTTTTATAATAAAAAAATAATAATTTCTCAAATAAGTAGGGGGTGTTCCAAGAATTTTGGCGATGTGTCATTTCAGTGCAGCTGAAAAATTTCAACGTAATCAATCAATTATGCATTTTTTTAATAATGGTGTGTAATTGTTTACAGGATTGTTACGTATATATTGAAATATCGCCTACCGAGTTTAGTATAAGAGAGAGAAAACAAACTTTAAATACAGAAGATTTATAATAAAAAAAAATAAATGAGCATCGCAAAACTGAAAAAATATCAACCCTCGCTTTTTTTCGGATAGTCTGTCCGCTTTCGAATATACCAGCTTTGATATCTTTATCTTTAAAAATAACTGACCACAATAACAAGAACTGTGTCATAAGATCAATACATTAGCATTAGACCAACATATTGTTTTATACCGCGTAATCACGTCACCAAAATCGCCAAGGCAGCAGCACAAAAGCTAGGAGCACACTATAGAGCAAAAAAGTTGTATACACCTCAGCCGTATTCGATTGAGACTGGAGATCAGTTCAAAATTAACTGAAACTGAACTGATTTCTCAGTTCAGTGAGCCAAGGTCAAATGAAATTATGAAAACAATAAAAAAAAGCCGATTGACAATTGACATTTAAATGCCATATTTTACCTGTACTACTGAACCGATCTAAGTGATCCCGGTCCATTTTCGGTTCACTTACAGGTGAGCTGGATCACTTTTTAGGTAGTGACGGCAAACTGATATTTTTACAATCGAACACGAATCAGTTCAATAAAGTTCAGTTAGATCGATCTGAATCGATCCAAAGTAGTGAATCGAATTCGGCTATGATCAGCTCTTACTGCTCTATAATACCCAGATAAAACCATCTCTGGTTCCCATGTGTGGAGCTCGGCACCCAAACACTCAAGATATTGAAATCCATACAGAGGAGAGCAGTCCGTCTTGTGGATGACCTAGAGTTGACTAAAGACCTTGACAACCTTGACCATCGAAGAAAAGTGGCGGACCTATATCTTTACTATCTATACTACTACGGAAGGTGTTCGAACGAGCTGACATTTATGATTCTGCACAGAGGTGGGCCAAACAGAAACGTCTGTCAAACACAAGCTGCTCATCAACATATCTTGCTGTTAGCAACGATTAAACTGCGTCCTCCATTTCGATTTCGTTTTGTCGATTGTAGCTGATTCTTGCAATTTTTATTAACGGTTTTTGAAAAAAACATTATTTTCTAAATGGTTCGAATGATCTAATATTGATTTTTACTGCTAAAAACTCCGATTTTCTTTAAAATTTGTATTTCATTATTTTGGTATGAGGTGACAGAAAATGTCAAATTTTTAAATATTTACATGTCGACTTTGATGAGCGGGCCTAGTCAACGCATCATTGGGGTATGTAACCAAGGTGACAAAAACACAAATATCATGTAAAGCGTCGTTTTCAACGTTCTGAATGTGTTTTTGGTGCTTTGATCAAATTTAAAGTTACCGTTAAATTTTTTTAACGGCTTTTATAGATTTAATTTAACTAATTCAGGAAATAATCTAGCCATATACCACTTAAACTATGAATTTAATCGATTAAACTACATTCAATAATTCTCGCATGCTTTTTCTTTTTGGCAAAGAGTTTCATGCAAAATAATTGTATAAATATAATATTATTAATTATATATTTTTAACATCTTTGCGTTGTTCATTTATTTATTCTGATAATAAATCCTGGCGGTTCGTGAAAAAACCTACAAATTTTATACTTATAATTTGTATCTATCTCTTATAATAAACTCGATATTTAACTCCGGCTAAATCGGAAGTTAAAGCCATACGATAGATAATAAAAAACTAAGACAGGGAAGTGCCAATCAGTTCGCTCTAAGTTAAGCCGTTTAAATTTTATAGCCTATCATAATGAGTAAAATGTCAATTCTCAAACGTCAAGATTTTGAAATCAGTTGGGTTAAGGGTATGTTATATTAAATACATGTAGAATTATTCGCAAAATTTCTATTTAAAAATGTGTAATCCAATACGCCCTTATGCGAATATTAAATCATCACTAGCCGAAATTTCTTTCTAACTTGAATGCTATAGGAGCACTGGCGTTTACCTACAGCAATTTTGAGCCTTCACGAATGCGTACGTGCGAATTCATATATTTTTCAAAGTTCTTTTTCCTATTTTTTTCTTGATTTTGGCCATTGCCTTGGGTTAGTTTGGGCATTGAGTTTAGTTTGGTTGCGCCCGCGGACCGAGCGAAGCGAGCGGACGGCTATGCGTGAAGTGAAATATTAGAACGACAACACCGGGCTACATATTCATATCGAACGTATAGGATCGCAAATTTTATAGCGCGACTGTAATGTAAATGTGCATAATTTTCAAAGCAGCGAAACGAATCCATATCTCTACGTTCTAGCAAATTTTTACATCGCCTCGGTGGTGCGTAGTGATTGCCTGTCATTCCTGCGCTGCGGGTTCGATTCCCGTCGGTCGCGACAGATGTTTTGTTTATTGTTTTTTATTAATTTCCCCTTTTCTTAATTTTGGGTTAGTTTGGGTCAGCCTTGGGTTAGTTTGGGTTAGCACTTGGTTAGTTCTTGTTGATTGAGCCCCCGTAGCGAGCGGAGGGCCATGTATAGCCATAATAATACCTATTAACATTTATATTATAGTCGCCTATACGCCTGGCATAACAAGATGCGATCGTGTACCTACGCTCGATATGAATATGCCACCGGGCTGCTGCCAAATGTGCTGGTCCGAAAGTCGAAAATTTACTGTAGCTAGACGCAAGACGCAAGTATACAGGAGATATACGCACTCATAGAACCATCAATATAATATAGACTACACACAGGAACAAGAACAACACATGTATTAAATTTATTTCTTGGAAACTTCTACAGGACCCAATTGATCAAAAACACTTATATAACCCGTAGTTTAAAAAAAATCTAAATATATGTCGCAACCTCTTAGTGTAATTAGCCGTTTCATGAAAAGTCTGACCACTTTATGAAATGTAACAAACATAACCAAAGCTAACCTAAAATAAAAGCATTTCATCAAGTGGCTATATTTTTTTAATGGAGCGACTATTTGCACTAAACAGCTGAGGTAGAAAATATGTGATTTATCTAAATATGCTTTTTTCAGTACACAATTAGAATTGGTAGATATATAAAATTGTTACATAGTGGATCTTACCAAAGAAAATTCCATATTACGATAGAATTTTCTTTGATCTTACTCATTCAAATGAGTCCAATTATTTAATTGTAGAGATATTGGTATATCGGGGACGCTGGAAAATAACTGCTAACATGGCAGACAAATCTTACTGCACCATACAAATGAATCTGCTTATCATTTGAAAACAAGGTTATCATAGGTATGCATCAGCGAGTTTATACAATTTAACTGCAAGTAGTGCTTAATTCGAATAAATATAACTTCTATTAAATATAGGTATATATACCTATAATTTTATTGTCGATAAAAGTTGGTGCTTGGAAAAAAACTAACTTTGACAATGCTAAATTAAAGATAAGTTGTACAGGGTACTAAAAAAATTCAAAAATTAATGTAAAAAGACACAAAAAAATTGAAATATCGGAAAAACTTCTACAGGAAAAATAAAGCTCTTATTAAGATAAAAATAAAAGTCAAATACCATTTTCTTCAAAAGTGCATCGTTGCTGAATATAATAAGGACAAAACTAATAAAAAGAGGGGTTTTTCGACGTTTTTTCAATATTTGTCATGGATTCTCTCAGCAACAGTGCACTTTTGGAAAAAATGGTATTTGACTTTTATTTTTATCGTAATAAAAGCCTTATAGGTTTTCCTATATTATAAAATTTTTGGTTTTTTAAAAATCAATTTTTGTATTTTTTAATTACCCTGTATAGCTTATCTTTAATTTAGCATTGTCAAAGTTAGTTTTTACCAGGCACCAACTTTTATCAAGAATAAAGTTTTCTGAGAAATCAATAATAAAAAAGTTTCCTTCGTTTCTTCTTTTTCTGAAGTTGTTTACCAGCAGTCTGTAACCCCTTCCCCTTATTGTGGTAGAATGCAAATCATATCTTCAAGGAAATAATCTGTTTTGTGCCATTTTCTTCGGAATTCCAATAAAATCCTATTTTTCTTCAGAAGTTAACATTGCAAATTTTTGTTTTATCAAAAAAATGGTACTTTATTTCATTCTACAGTTTTACACATTTTGCAAATATTTTTCTATTATCTGATTTTGTCTAATGGAGTTATTGAACAACTGATAAGGTGTGTCAACTAGAAAACGAGTACTTGTTAGTACTTGAGGCCATTTTACAACTTTCGTTAAAACCTAAGTTTTAACTTCGGTTTTACTAGTTTAAGCCAAGGAGTGATATAGAAATCTATGTTTTTTGTTAGCGTTTCAGGAAAAAATGTTATTCAAAGTATCCGGCTTGAACCTCTTTTTTTGTGTTTTATCTCACTTTTAAAAATAACATTAGTGTCTAATTTTTCAAAAATCAATCTTTTTCTAAAAATTTTTTGACAAGTTGTTGACATGTGCCCGCATATGTATACGCACACACAAAAGCATAGTTACACTGAAACATCTGGTTATATTATAAACTTGCCCATTTCTGTCGGCTACTGATTTAGCATGGGAAAACCGAAAAATGGTAACCAATTTTAAACCAAATTACTCAAACACGTTTAAATTATTAAATTGTACCTACTTGTTAAATCAGACGAGAATTTTCAATCAGAGTAATACAAATTAGACGTTGAAGCTTAAAAGATTTAACTAGTATTTGCTCGTTAACCAGATGATGCCAAGTAAATCCTTGGCTTTGATCAAAGCTCAATTATTGGCAGTATTTCTCACAAAAGGCTTGACAAGCCATGGAATTCTAAGGCTAAAGATTTTATTTTCTATTCGTTAGTAAAAGGATGGTTTAATGCATCAATTGAAGGAACCTGGGTTGAGTAACTGAGGGATAAATCGGCTTAACGAGAACTTGATAAACACATTCTAATCTGATAAACCATATTAAATTAAAATGTCCAGATTAGGAAAGGATTTTCACAGCGCCTCTGCGATGTTACGGAATAAAATTACTAGTCGTTGATTTAATCGAGAAGTAATCCCAGAGGCTTGTAATATTTATTATATGATTAGTAGTTTTTATTTGACATTTTAATCTCATGCGCATATTTATTACATTTGACCGTCCGAATTTCAACAAAGATTTTTTTTTGAAACAGGTACATCTAGTTTACTATTATGTGAGTAGAATTAAAATTTCCGTTAAAACTTCAAAACGAATTCGAAAAGTACCAGGTATCTTCAAATAAAATATTTCAACTAATGTTAACAATGATACATAATATCTGAGTCGCGAATTCTTCATGCATAATATTTCTATACATTTCTCAGAGAACGTTGCTTTTCTTGGAAATTTTCGCAACAACAAAACCAATGTCTGAACCTAAAATTCCTACAAATTTTAAATTTCCCGCCAGGATCTTTATGTCTATCACGGTACAGAATCGCTTAATATCATTACATTTCCAGCCATCAAATACTTGTTTGATGTCTGTCATTTTCGGTAAAATGATTTTATTATATTTAATATAGGAATATTTTATAGGTTTCAAAAGGGATACCTTTTTCTGCATACATAAATAATATTTAAGGGCTTTCGATTGAAACAAGGCTCCAAGTCATGAATTCGGAGTAAGCCGCGTCCACACCGAAGTCCGCTTCGCCCATCGGCAAAACCGCTGGTGTCTCGGGTGGCTTTTGCCGAACGCAGCGACACGTCCACACCGAAATGACAAGCATTGGCATTAACATTAATAGTCCGGTAAAATGCAGTTGTGTAGAAAGAAAATCCTTACTGAAGAAGACATGCTAATACTAGGACAGCTTTTATCGTCATTGCGAATAGTAAAAAAAAGGTAAAAAGAGAGATTTTGAGTGCGATCAAGTCTCCGGAGCAGAAGTCGTTATAGCGGAACAGACTTAATTAACGATCTGATCTTTGGCAACACAGACATTATAAATTTAGAATACAGTTGCAACGGTATTTTCCGAAACCTCTTCAGAATGCCAAGCAACGAATTTGAGTTTCTTTTTTGCATCCATTGCAAAACTTACTTCTGTCAGAGTAACATTGCATTTGTTTCTGTCTTTATAGGACGCTTACGGTGTCAATGTAAAAACTTTTTCTCGACTCCACTCCATATTTGCAAGTTACGCTAATTGACACAAACGAGTCCATCAACTACTCCCGACATGACTGAGCACAATGACCAAAATTACAAAAAAAAATCAACTGAACTGAAAACGTTGGCAGGTGGCACGTCCACACTACTGAAACCGACTTCGGCCTATTTGATTTTACCGACAAGCATGGATAAACGAATCGGCTTCGGCTTAATTTTCTTGCGCGGCATAGGCCGCTGGCACACTCGCACCTGCCGAAAGAAGCCACCCGGCTTTGCCGATCAACAAAGCCGACTTCGGTGTGGACACGGCTTTGTTAGACGCGCCTCATTCGATTTTTTAAAGGAAAATGAAATTTCAAAGGAAAAACCTTTGAATACCCAGTTTATCAAAATGGGTAGGTGGTAAAATGTCACTAAACGTATAAAGGTGTCATGATAGATAATAGTGATGTCAAATTTGTTAGAGTGTTTTCTCCATCCAAAGGACTCCGCAATATTTCAATGAAAAATGGTTACCCGTGATATTTGGATGAAGTTTAAGTATTAGGGATGTCCTAAGCATCATTTCTTACTACCGGCACAACCTTGTATATATGACAGGTCAGCCGGTGTTAGCTGTCAAAAATTGGAATCTAATATCCAAAAGTAGACTGACTCTGACATATCTTGATGATCGAGATATCAATTTCTACTAAGTCGACCAAGGTAAATAAAAATATTTCAATCATTTTGACACCTGTCAAAACCTTGCCAAACGACAGCGCTCATTTTTTCAGTTGTTGATATTTATGATATGGCATTTGATCTTTTTGACTTGTATGACAATTGTGAGTCAAAAAGATAAACGAAGTCTATTTATGATAAAATATGAAAAAGCTTTGTACAGCTTCCAGATTTAATTTTTTTGGATTATTGAGGTCTAATATGTATTTATTAAAAGTCTTCAGTTTCCTTTTTATTTACTCAAAATATTATGATTTTAGAACAATAATTATTAAGAAGTGTATTTGAAATGTTGCTAGGAAAAAAAATTTCAAATATCAATTTTTAGGTGTTTTTTACAATTTTCAAAAGAGTCAAAAGGCTGTTTTCATTTAGATAGCAACAGCTCACAAAGAAAGACTTTTTACTGTAAATATCGAAAAATGTATCTTCGAACTCATTAATCACTTTTTTAAATATAATATAGGCTGCTGAAACTATATCCATAAGAGAACATAATTCATATCAAGTTCATTAAAATAGTATTTATTTTTTTCATGAGAAGAAGAAGGTATGACTTAAAGCTTAAACTTACCTTTGAAAAACCGAAAACGTGAAATTTATAGTTTTAATCATACGCTTTTTGAAGCATAATTACACTGTGTATCACTTACAAAAAAACGAGCCGAAACCGAGAGAAAAACATACAATTAAACACGAACAAAAACTTATAAAACTGTGCTGTAACAACAAAAAGCAAATGGCTGTATACAAGCTGGCCGAGCGACGCACATTAAGTTATTGCACAGAAGCAACAGGTCTTTAAGTTCGAAATATATGGTTTTACGTATTTAAAAATACGCCTAACAATATAAATTGTATACCCAAATAGACACCGAAATTATAGGTACACGCACTTAAGAGCACATAAATATTTCCAACTTTAGAAAAATGCAAGAAATAACACTAACTACGACAGCCATCATTGTCAAATTCCCAAACTAATCGTTTGATACACAATACATCGGGAGCCTGGGAATTCCAGTCGTCCAGCGTGACAATCAACCTTAAATACGGAAGTACGCGCCTTAAAATAATCAATACTTTTACTGGGGTCCCATTCAGTGGTATTCTTGTAGCAAAAGCATTTGACTAGATGTTATGACGTCCCTGCAATTTCAATATTAGCCAGTAGGCCTTTCTGTAGGAGGTAATGGTAGTATGCATTTAATATTATATTAATACAACTCTGAGCACAAAAATGAATTTATTTGTTGACCCACTGTAAGTCAACAGTCATCATGTATCTGTTTAGCTATGATGATATTCAAAAATTCTGCATCGATGATATCGATACAGTTATAAGAAAATCTAATTATACGTTACGCCCTTTTTCGTTCTCTTTCAGAACATAGCGGGTAATATTTATCCTTTATTAGACAAGATAATCTTAGCTGCAAAATATCTAACGGCAAAATATAAAATAATCTAAGACAAATATAACTTTACGATTTGGATTACAAAATATCTCACGATGCTTTATGATAAAATGACCATGTCATATTACGTTTGATGTCTTGAAACATTTATATCCTTTCACGACTATTAAATCAATAAACAAAGATAAATACACTAGAAAGCCTGTTTTCCTTAACACCCGCTACCTATTTATTTATATCTAATATTAGTCAAAATTTAAACAAGATAATATTATATGTTTACAGTTATACACATTTACAAATTGTATCAACTGTTGCTTTAGGTAAGTATAAACAGCATTTGTGTTTTAGTTGCTAAGTTACAAAATAGTACAAATTAAGTTAGAGGGCAATTTGGATATAATATCAAAATGCAGTAGGGATTTTTGATAAAAATGTTCCTAACTAAGTGAACGTAATTTATCTTTTCTATAGAACGCAATAATGCAGAGTGTTATCTGTTATGTGGTAAACAATTTTTGGTCATGGAGTATTTTCACCTAAAATAGTTTTTAGGCGTTTGCGTAAATTATGCAGATTAATGCATTTTACACTCGTGTTACTGTAAGAAATTAAAGCTATAAAACTTTCTAAAAAAGCTTTTAAAGGTGCTGCGCTACATTTCCCTGTGTACAGGGTGGCTCGAATTCGTGTCTATGTATGGCGAATTCGAAAACCGTAAGAGATACAGTGTCGGTCAAATTAAGGCAAAATTGGGTATTTAAATGCTTAACAAAATGCCGTTTAGAAAGTTTTAAAACTCCGAGTATTTACGGAGATATCGGGAAAAAAAAAGAAATTTTGAAAAATTGCTTTATTTTTTTCCTGGGCTTATTTAAAAACGGATTTCAAATCTAATTGCCACTTTTTCCGCTTTATCTAATGATGATATCCAGTTTGAAATCCGACGTTTCGTCTTCAAGGGATCATCATTAGCTTTCTTTTTTTAAATACGAACTTAAATTTTTTTATCGTTTTCCAGATCGTATTGGCGTTATTAATATGAGTATGTGTTTTTATTTTATTATTTTTTTATTTTTTAAGTTTTATATATATTTTTTTTTTTATTTTTATTTTATATATTTTGTGGAAAATTGGAGCCTGTATTAAAAATTAAAAATAGTAAAATTATTTTTTACGACAATCATGGCCATGAACTAACTCAAACAAGTTGCTTAGTGCATTTTATTTATAAGCAAAATTCCAATATGTGTTTTTCCATCAAAGTTCCTATAGTATCACGTAGTATGATTATAAATAATTGTTGATGTTCTCTATTAAATAAATTTTTTAATTGGTTTAAAGTTGGGAATATTTTATTTTTGCTGTAAGTAACTTGTTTGAGTAATAGTTCATGTCCTTATTCTTGTAAGATATAATTTTACAATTGTTTATTTTTAATACGCTCCAATTTTCCACTTAATACAAAAGCAACATAAAATATTTTTACAGAATATAAAAATTTCAAAAGTATCTACCCTAAATTATTTAAAATTACGTCAAAGTAAAATATATAATTAAAAAAATAATAATGAAAATTAAAAAATAAATAAAAAAAAATTAAAAGACATAGTCATATTAATAATGCCAACACCATCTGAAAAACGATAACAAAAATTAAAGCTCGTATTTAAAAAAAGAAAGTTGATGATGATCCCTTGAAGACGAAACTGGATACCATCATTAGATAGAGCGGAAAAAGTGGCAATGCAAAAATGCAATTCAATTTGAAATCCGTTTTTAAATATGCCCAGGAAAAAAATAACAGAAATTTTCAAAATTTGTTTTTTTTTCCGGATACCGCTGGAAATACTCGAAATTTTAAAACTTTCTAAACGGCATATTGCTAGGCACCTAAATGCGCAATTTTGCCTTAATTTGACCGGCACTGTATCGCTTACGGTTTTCGAGTTCTTTATACATAGACACGAATTCGAGCCACCCTGTACAACAATACCTGATACCTTATTTATTTTGACTTATTGTGTAAATATTTCACTCTTAGGCTATAAGAATTATATGCATAGGATCGTATTATGATGCTTGTTAAAACATACAATATTATTCCCAACTTGCAACAAGCAAATATAAACATAATAAATATACTTTGAATAAAGATTAGCATAAGAGCGTCTTATCACCTATCAATAATAGGAACTTGTATGAAGTCAATTATATTTTGAACTACTAAATGACACAGGGACATTCAGATGCATATAAGTAATCAAACCAGATCAAATCTGTCTCTAGATTTCAACGATACATACAAAAATGTTCGCTTAATCCTTCGCTTAAACCAAAATATTAATTAAGACTGGAGACAGGCCTGGTAGAGGGTGGTTAAAGATTGCTAAATCCTAACCGTATTATTACAACTTCGATGAGTACCTTTTAAACTCAGTACAACAGCTGTCAAAGCATCTCAGAGCTTTCCTATTTGCTATATATACAATAAGGATGAATTTTGTTGTAGATTTTACGTTAGTTCTAATTAGGGTTGACAAGTTTTCCACTAGCCGAGGGAGGACTTTTCCAGTGGCGGCTTGCGGCTTTGAAAAATGGTAACGACTTGCTTAATTTTTTTAATAATTATTACCGTTGTTTTTTAGGTAAATCATAAAATGAATTATATGCTTTATAAGCACACAACTGAAGTGAAACTTCTGAAAGAGATATTAGGAATTGAGTTTTTTCGTTTTATGATATTTTTATTAACTTTCCGAACAATATTTTACGTTTTTTTCATGTTTTCCCACTTTTTCGAAACTTTTTGGGATCCGGTGAGGGTGGGGGGTATAATTCCTTTCCCCACAGATGACACCGTGAATCGGGGTTATCGAAGCGGGGTCATCGCCTGTCAGATTTTCGAACCGAGGCTCCATTAGAGAGATATCGACCAAAAACGGTTTTTTTACCCAAAATACCCCTTAAATTAGGGCCTTGGTCCTTCCCATATGGTCAAAGGTAGCCGCACCTGCCATAAAAATTTGACCCCGTAGCTCTACCCGTTCTCCCGAATTTAGTTATTTAAGTTTTCCCTTCTCCTCCACCGCCTGTCTGAAGGGGGGGGGGGGGGGGTGTTCATTTTTTCGGATTTATTACCCTCGCTATAGAAGTTTTACTTCCAAACTAAAATATATACTTGTCGCCTGTCGCCTGTATTTACTTGAATAACAATAACAATAAGGTTAACTCGATGGATAACTTTTAAAATGGAGACGAATTCGAGGAAAAACATGTTGGATTAGGCTTTCCAGACGTATTCCTTTTTTTGGATACAATACGCCTCTTCTATATAGAATTTTGAAAACAACCTTTTTCTAAAAATCCATAATTGATACCCAAAATACCCTATTTCAAGACGGGCGGATTTGTTAAATAAAAAATAATTTTTAACTCAGCTTCTGTGAAAGTCGAGCTTGGCAGCCCCTATGGCATGAGCACAAACTTAAATTTAAAAAACATTTGTATCAAATTTGGAGGCGGTTGGGATTTTATGGCATTTTTTGTTCGGCGAAAACTGAAATTTCGAAAATACCTCTTTATTAAAATTTATAACTGGCATGTAAGGCGCGAAATCTACCTAAACACCTACGTATATAATAGAATAGAGACATGTACTCCATCGAATATTATTTGACGCCACTCAGAGGCCGCTGCGCCAAATTTCAAATGGTACTATGGAACTACTATTTGAGCACGAAAATTCTTTTAGCAGTGGTAACATTATTTTTTACATTTTTTTCAATAATATTGTAATAGTGAAAAAGGAGGACGTTTCGGTGACAAGGGAGAAAGGAGGACTCAACGTTTTAAAGAAGGACTGCACTTGGCAACCCTAGTTCTAATATTCTTAAGGTTGCAATAAAATAGTTTTCCGTTACTGGGCTATGAACGCAGTTCGATTTCTATTGCGTTCGGATGGATGTGTCTTCAAAGATTTGGCGAACATCCTGTATTAGCAGTGTATCATCTGCTACGGCAAATTCATCTGCATATCGGAGGCAAAATTTGACTTGTATTGGAAAATCTTTGAGTTGCTATTCCATTTCACTCGAGGTTTCCATGTTCTTTTTACACTTAACTCTATTTGCTACAGTCTCTAGGTGTTTCTTCTTTTCTATCTTGTCCTCAGGGAGCTCTTACTTCACTAGTTCTTTAAAATAACGTTACATCCAATAACGTAGACGAAAGACGAATCTATAGAGAGCTGGAGTAATGGTAATGATTCAGGAAACGTCATCGTCAGTCCACATTTTGCGACTATGATTATATGATAACTTTACAGAATAAACAAGTGACGACAACGTCGATTATGTCACGCTGTAGCACAAACCCCCCAACCCCGCAATATTATTGTGGTAAAACCGTGTAGAAAATTTTAACTGTCTAATCACTTATACAACCCAAGTACACGTCCAGTTCCAGCGATTGCTACTTTTTCGCAAGATTCAGGAGGGACGTTAGAGGACGCTGAATTAGTTCTGATGACGAGCTAAAAGATTGCTATATTTTAATTCAAAAGCTCCTAGTTATTATTTGAAAGAGAAATAACTTAAAACAGTTGTAGTTAGTGTACAGAGACTGAAAAAAATTATAGCTAATAGGATATAAGATTTGCTATATCATC
>MU192701.1:14619-27741 GCA_016904865.1 Pissodes strobi | reverse complement strand
GTACACGGTTACGGTCACGAAAGTGACCGTGGGTTACGGTTACTTTTAACGGAGAGCCGATTATTAGGCAAAAGATACTTGACCGCTGTATTATTTCTGTCGCGGTAAAAATTAATATGAATGGATTATTTTTTAATCAATACCGATTTTCACTGATATCAAATCATGTTTTATTGTATGGAATTTAAATTTTTCCTAGTAATAATAGGTGTAGGTAAATAAATTAACATTTGATATCAAACACAGAACACATTTTATTATAAATAAAATTATTGTATGAAAAGAAAACCAAAATAACCTTACCCAACACAGAATAAAAATCAATTCATATTCCTGGTTAGTGTTTTAAAATAATATCTGTTTAACTTTAGAGGAACTTAACCTTCTATCAGAAATAATAAGTCCGAATTTATAAAATATTCTCTCACATGAAACTCATGTAGCAATTGGAACAATGCACCTCGATAATTGTACCTATTTATTATTAGAAACATAGACGGTAGGTACACTTTTATTACGGAATAATTTGTTGGTCTGAATCGTTATTACCAAACCCTTCCTAAAAGAAATGTAACTAAAGTGAAATTTCATTATCACCCACAGCATACCGTTTAGCCAGGAAATCGTTTAAAGCTGTCCAAAATATACTGACAGTTATCAAGTCACCAATTTGCGCAAATAATATTTTATTTGTCACTCATTTGTAAAATTATTATTTAAAATCAATTCTCGAAGAACGAAAATTCATTTTTTCTGCTAGTCACGCTACTTACTTGCAAAAAGTTTACACAATTTAGCAGTCAAGTCAGTAGCTAGTAAAAATCTATTTTCATTGAGAAATGTCTTGAGTTCTTGACCGCCAGGAACGATAATAATAATATTCTAATATTTATTAACACAGCTTTGTAACAATAAAAACCACCAAGACCAAAAATACAAAACAAATGAAATTAATACTCATCAATTGAATAAAGCATCACCAGTCATGTTTCCACAATCCGTTATTTATATTTACTTTTTTCGTTCTAGTTCCAAACCCTCAAGATACCAAACACTTTAATAACCGTTCCCGAAAATACCAGCGGCCAGCGGCGCGAAGGCGCCTAGCATAGTAACCGAGGGTACGGAGGCTCACGGTGCCAGTTATAAAATTCACAAGCGTAGGGTATTTTGTCGCGGTATTTTGTCGCGGTATTTTTCTGTCGCGGTATCATTTGGAACGGTATCGTAGGGGAACGGTATTTCCCATCTCTAGCTAATATTCAACTCCAAACCATTCCTAGGGCAATCAGAAAACTTATCCAAGTCTCGCTGAACCAAGACATAGTCATTAATATCAGCAACTTCCCTAAATATCTTTAAGTCATCACAGAACTTCACAGTTCTCAAAGCACTGCATGATATCACTCAAGAAGCAGTTAAAGTTAGCTGATGAAAGATGCCCTCCTGAGGGACACCCCACGAAACTTTAATGGTTTCCGACAGGCAGTTATGAATTTTGACAGTTGGAGAAGTTCATAGTTCATATATTTACGTAAAAAACACAATAGTTTTATAACATTGTCAATAGATTAATATACCTAAATAGGTGTAAGGAAACAAGTTTACAGAACACAATATTAAAATACTTCACTTATACACAGATACAAAATATGCACATTAAAAACTTTAAAAGTCCCGCTCTGTGATCTGATAGCTCATGAATTCCTCAATTGAATAAAAGTATTTTTCTATAAGAAATTGTTTTATTTTATGCTTAAAAGAATTTAGAGGAATATTTCTAATATTATGTGGCAACTTGTTAAAAAATGTAGGAGCATAATGGTGTGATGCATTCCAGGAGGATTTTAAGCGCAGAAAATTGACTTATATATTAAGGCATTGACGTGTATTGTGGTCTCTTGAACCGAGGTATAGCCAGAGAGGTTCTTTCGAAGATACAGGAGAGCCTCAAGGATGTATTGTGCTGGAAGTGTAAAGATCTTTTGAAGAAAGGTTTAGCATTATCGCGGTATTTAATTCCAGCTATTATCCTGATATGCTCTTCTCTGCAGGCCAAAGACACGAGACGCGTGCGCCGAATGTCCCCAGGCCCCGTACACGCATACAGAATGGAAAAGTCCGTAATATGCCATTTTTAATGTTTCCATGTCAACGATTTTTGAAATATTACGAAGAATGTATGTTGCTGAGCATAGTTTTTTTGATTTGTCAACATGGCTTTCAAAGGTCAACTTTGCATCCACAGTTACTCCCAAGAATTTGATTTTTGCAGAGTTTTCTGAGATGTTAGTTTTTTTTTTAAGAGAACATCATGGTTTCAGTTTTATTTAAGTTAACATTTAAAATATTTGAAAGAAACGAATCAGTAGCAGTCTCAGTATGCCGGCCCATCTCAATTCTTGCTTCTTCCATAGATTTTATAGCTATCGTCAGCAAATTCTACAATCTTGCATGATCGCAGGGCACTCGCAAAATCATTGACGTAGATTAGGAACAGCAAAGGTCCCAAAAAGTGATCCCTGGACAACACCCCCTTTTTCCCCCCGTTCATCATTTATTACAGTGATCTGTCTGCGATTCGAATGGTACCCACACAAGAGCCTTAAACTAAGGTCATCCAGTCCATAGTATCGAAGTTTTTCGTAAAAGATATCGTGCGATACGCAGTCGAAGGCCTTGGAGAAGTCGCTGAAAGTTGAAGCCACAATCTGTCCCTCTTCAAAGCCCTCAACTATGAAGTCACAAAGGCTAACTCTTGCTCCGGTGGTGGATTTGTATTTCCTAAAACCAAATTGTCCTTTTATCAGCAGATCATTCCTTTAAAAGTATGTACACAGTTGATCCTTCAAAAGGGCCTCAACACTTTTTGAAAATACAGGAATTAGTGTAATAGGTCTGTAATTTGATGGAGATGTTTGGTCGCCACTTTTAAAGATGGGAACTGTTCTGCTGATCTTAAATTCCTTGGGATAGACGCCTTGCTGTATGCATCTATTGAAGATCATTGAAAGTGGACCACCAAGCCACACACCGAGCGCTTGTATCAGCACAACTTTCAAGTCATAGAAATCTTTACTGTGTTTTTTTTATGTTATTTAATGCTCTATGAACCTCTTGTTGAGTTACCTCATGGCAAGTAAATTTTAAGTTAGGTTTTTGTATGTAAATAGAAGGTAAAATAATTATTTGCTGAAGGCAATGAGTTTAACAGGTTTTCTGTTATGTTCGAAAAGTATTCATTACAGTCATTTGTTAGAATTTGTGTTTATGGGTTTTTTTTATTAATCTCCCAGATGCTTTGGCTACGTTGTCTGAGTCGCGTATAAAATTGGAATTGGCTTGTTTTTTTGCCCTGTTTATTTCGTCCCTATACCTAGTCCTAAGAGCGTTTCTCCCCGCCTGCAGAAGCTGACATTCGCTCTCCATACACATTTCACTCAGAATACGCAACTCGTGCCCCAGTGTCCGCAGCTCCTCTCCAAACCACTCAGGCCCCCAGTCGGTTGAGTTTTTCTTAGTTTTTTTAACCACCGGGAATGCAACATTTCGGTGGGATAGAAATTGCTCGAAGAATTTGGTGCACATCTCCTCTGCAGGAATGTCCGCCTCTAAAAAAGCCCAATTTTCATTTTGTATTAGATCAGTCATCAATTTGGTACCCTTTTCGGTTATGGGACGGCAGAAAGAGTTTCCAACGTCAGGATTAGAATTTGTAAGATTTCTCATATATACATCACATTTAATTGCCCTGTGGTCAGACAGATTTGGGTCAAAAACATTTACAAAACATTCGCAGACATTTTCAAAATTTATAAAAACGTTATCCAAACGGTGATTTTCACGGGTATTTTCGCGAACTTTTTCTTTAAAGTCAAAGGACTCACTGAGATCCAGAAAAGCTTTTCTCAGAGAGTAGTCTTTTTCGAAGGGTATGTTAAAGCACTTACAGCTAAGACTAATATTAAATATACTTTTTATAACATCTAAAAATATATCAGAATTGCCAGCAGGAGGGCGATATATAGTAATCAAAATTAAATTCAACTTTACAATTTCAACAGTCACTTTACAGTGGTGTTCTATTGATAGTCGGGTATATTGTTCAAACGGTTTTTTTCCCATGTAGGTTTATAAAGGATCATTGAACCGCCAGTTTTGTAGTCCATTATCGTAAGGTGATTTATTTCATCATGTAGCATATGATGCTCTGTGAAATATAGAAAGTCGTATTTGCATCTGGACTTTATTGTTGCCTCTATTTCCCCTGTTTAATTTCTAATGGAGCAAATATTGGCGTAGAATATGTTACATTTTTGGGTTTTATTGTTTGCCTGGTTTTTGCCTTGTTGAGATCCTTTTATAACTGTTTTGTAGAAAAAACTTCCTACTTGTCGAAGAAAATCTTTGTTTTGTAAAGTCAAATCTTTTTATTCCCATTGAGTGAGGCCAGAAGTTTGGCTCGTAGAGCTGATCTTTTATAGAAAATGGAGCGACTACTACAAAACATTTTAATTTATTTAGATCGCTAGGTATTTCCTTGACTGTGATGGTTTCCTTTTCAAAACCTGGTTGTGATTTAATGTATTCTAGAACTATTTGCTCTGTTCTGTGTCTATTTACTCGATTGATATAGATCCAGGCCTTTCTGTCCCCTCCAGTGAAGCCATTTTTCCTATTTTCTGCTTGCCCTAGTCATTTTTGGTAAATTTTCCGCCCTTGATGCCTTTGCAGGCAGGGTAAATCTTTCATTTTGGTTTTCTACCTTCTCCTGCAGCTTTTCCCGCTGGTCCTTTTCGTTTGCTAAAAGGGAGTGGTTTGTTGGTTTGACTTTTTTTGTGCAATTGGGTGTAGTTTCATTGGTGTTAAATTACTTCAAGTTATTTTTGTTTTGTTGCGTTTCACTATTGTCTATTGTTTGGATTAAAGAAATTGTATTTTGTTGGGATTGTATAGATATTTTGTGTTCCATTAGTTGAATTGATTGTTTGGTGGTTTCTCTCATATCATTAATTTGTTCCTTTAAATAATTTACCGTGCATTCCAGTCTTTTTTTTGCTGTTTTTTTATTTAAAGATAATTTTAGTTTTAACTCACGAGTTATCTTTTCAGACTCCATTCTTTTTCTTCTTTCCTCCATTCTAATCGCTCGTTCATCTTCAAGTTTTGTTTTAAGGCAATTTATTTCTTCTCTTCATTTGAAAACGATTTCGTCATGTTTACTATTTGGAGCTTCGTACTTTTTTAAAACCTCTTTCGAAAAAGCTAGTATGCATGACTCCAAAACAGATTCTGCATACTATACACTTTAGCTCATTTTTAGTGTGGCATTTGTAAGTTAGGGTTGGAAGCTTTCCATCATCTTTTCTTTCTCGGTAGGCGGAAGTTCGTCGCCCATGTTTTGGACGCTCTCGATTCAGCGTCGAATACCCTGATTTGCTTATATTGTGCCCAATCTGGCAACAATGCAGCCCAAGCTTAACCTCACAGCTGAGATTTGACAGGTTTTTGGCGGTAAGGCCCGCGATGTTTTTTAATCAATTGATTTAAGCAAATATATGGATAATTACCTGAGCCTTTTTGGTAAAAATTAGGTAATATACCGTTTCTGTAACTTTGTAACACAAGCAGATGGATTTTTTCGAACTCTATGAACATTTTTTTGTTATTTTGCGCTGGGCACGTTTGTAAACAATACAATACAATGTAAGTTTTGTTGAAGTCAGTGTATATGGCGTCAACTTGACACCTTCTCTCCAAAGGCCTCCAACCTCGAACACATATAGTGCGCCAAGGGAGTGAACCTTAACAACGACTGAAGGGGGTAGAGGACTAGCACGTAAAAAATCTTGCCTTCCCATAGGCGCACGAGGTTATTACCATATTATTATTGATAATATTGATTAGTTTAAGACGTTAAAATTAATTACAGTTTTTTTTATTATATTACAGTCTTATAGTACAAAATATGTCATATAATAATATCTCATTTTTATAATAAGAATAGTATTCTATGATATTTGTTGTATGTATTACATAAATATGTTGTAGTAATAAGTAGAGTTCGTTTCCCGAGGGTTTTATATTTACGTCGTTGATGACGTCGCTTAATTTGGAAAAAAACGGTTTATCGTAGCTAATTCATATAAATTCTCTAGCGTTCAATTTTTGTATTAAAAGTTAGGCAATATTGAAGCAAGTATGTTCCAAAACCCTCTTTATAGAACGTTCGGAATTGTTTTGTAATACAAATTTTAATTTAGAGAGTTCAGTTAAGAGAGTTATGCGAAATATATAAAAATTAGTGAACCGCGTATAATAATCACCCAATGCAAGAAAAATATAAGAAAGGTTAAAAATCTTCAAACATATCATCAAATTAAGGGTCTGATGATCAGTGGCGTAGCTACCGGGTGGGCATGGGGGGCAAGGCCCCACGGCGCCAAGAGAAATTAGGCGCCGCTCTAATGCTAATAATGCTCATGAGCTTAACTGAGTTTTTAAATTAATTAAATTATAATACAATCAAAGATCAAAATATGTATTAAACTTTTTATACAACCTATTTTGTGTCACGGTATTTATTATTTATTCTACGTAGAATGAAGAAGATATATCCCGGCACGGCGATATGTGGTACATACATATTTGTAAAAAAACGGCATGCGACTTCAAAGACAAAAACTCCAATAATCTCGGTCGTAAAAAAGTATGTGTTTTTCAGAGTTGCGTATTTAAGAAGTACCATTAGCCAGATAAGGCTAAATAGCCTAGCAATACTAAGCCTAAGCATAGAAAATGAATTTGCCCAAAAAAATAATTTTGATCAAAAAGTCGATCAAATTGCATCGATTAAATTCCGAAGAACGACTCTCTAATGTTTAATTAAGTTTACAGATTTTTAGTTTACGCTTATATTTGAATATGTATGTTCCTGCTGGTTGGTTGCCGTTTATACAGGGTGTCTTAAATAGCGTGTGCCACTATTGCTATCTCTGAAACGGTAAGTCCTACGAGGTCGATTAAATTAGAGAAAAGTTGCCTTTTTTGATTCGCAATCAGGATCCGTTTACAGTATTGCCAAATTCCTGTTAGTTTCTAAGATACAAGATGATTTATGAAAAATGTCTAAAAATACGTACATTATTACAAAAACTGTTCATTTTCGAGACAGAGTTTAAATTCAAAAGTTTTATTTTTTACTCCGCTCTACAACATCTTCATATTTCACCTCCGACGTTTCATGTTCGGGCCACCACCATCAACTTACTTTTCTTAAATACGGACCTGTATTTTTTATTCAAGATTTTAAGAGCTTCTGATGTCCCAAAACCAATGACGTATCTCACTTATTCGAAAAATTCACATTATAGGCATTTTCGATAAGAACATAATGTTTTAGAGAGAGAAAGAAAAAAGAGAATTTTGGTAGGAAGTAAATAAAAAGTGAAAAAAGTATTTTTTCGAATAAGTGCGATACGTCATTGGTTTTGGAACATCAGAGGCTCTTAAAATCTGAAATAAAAAATCCAGGTCCGCATTTAAGAAAATTAAGTTGATGGTTGTGGCCCGAACCCGAAACGCAGGAGGTGACATTTGATGACATCATATTGTAGAGCGGAAAAAGCTATAAAACTTTTGAATTCAAACTGTGTCTCGTAAATGAGTAGTTTTTGTAATCGGCGAAATATTTTTAGATATTTTTCATAAATCACCCTGTATCTTAGAAACTAACAGGAATTTGACAACACTGTAGACGGATCCTGAAGACGTATCAAAAACGGCAACTTTTCTCTAAAATAACCGACCTCGTAGCACTTACCGTTTCAGAGATAGCAATAGTGGCACACGCTATTTAAGACACCCTGTATATTTTATATTTCTGTTAATAAAAAATATACGTTTAATATTATGTTGTATTATTTTTTGATTAATTTGCGTCTTACACAAAATATAGGGTTGTTTTAGGCGCCAGCGGAGATGTTTGCCCCCCGGCGCCGACATTTCTAGCTACGCCACTGCTGATGATATATAGGTTGTGTCGATTTTGCAAATTTTCTTTTTTTTCGCTAGAAAAGGGATGTCCTATAGAGTAGCTTAAGCCAAAAAAATCGGAGGATTCGCCACATTTGAGCCGAAAAAATATCCGCGTTTTGAGCCTAAATTGCCCAAAAAGGGCAAACTTCCACTACGACTTTCCCAGATGTAACGTGAAAATATTGAAATTGTAACGTGAAAATAATGAAACTTTAGTAACCGAAACCGGGGGCCTAGCACAGTGTTTCCAAAAGTTGAACATTTTCTTATGGGGAATAACAGTGTTGTTTACTATTTAAGTATATTTAATATTCCACTTCACGCATGACCCTCCGCTCGCTTCGGGGGCAACCAAACAAAACTAACCCAAGGCATGCCGGAAATAAAAAAAAAGAAATTTGTCAGTCGAAAATGCAAATATTTTTTAGTTTGTTTTGCCTCATTTGGGTTAGTTTGGGTTAGGTTTGTTTGGTTACGCCCCCGGAGCGAGCGGAGGGCCATGTATGAAGTGAAATATTTGACGAATATATACATGCAAAGGAATAGTGTAATCGAATGAGTGTCTCTTTTATTCCGATGAATGAATGCAAATGCACACTGAAAAATCATCCAAGCAGCCACGTTTACCATACGGCGGGCAATGCATTATGGCAGGATCGACTTCATCTTCAGTCAATCGGACTACGGGGGGTCTCGGTCAACCGCAATATGTCTTGGCATGACCACGTTGCTAACGTCGCAAAATCAGCCTCCCAGAAGCTTGGTACGCTATTTCGCAACAAAAAATGTATACACCGCAGCAGTTGCTCTTGCTTTACAAAGCGCAAATAAGACCGTGCTTAGAATATTGCTCACACATCTTGGGTGCCACGCCAGAGCACACCCTAAAACTGCTGGATTCCGTTCAGAAGAGAGTTGTGCGACTCGTCGGTGACCCGGAATCTGGATAGTCTGAAATACCGCAAACATGTGACAGAGAAATCCCTGTTTTACAGATACTTTTATGGCAGATGTTCCCATGATTTGGTCCGCCTTATCCCGCCACTGACAACGCCTGTCAGACAGTCACGATAGACGGCAAGAGCGCACCGGTTCGTCGTACAACTGGAAACACTTAGAACATCGCTTTACAAAAACTCCTTTGTCTGGCGCACTCCATCACTGTGGAACTCACTCCCAGGACGCATATTCGGATGTAACAAGCAAGATGTCCATTCGGCTATGCCGAACGTTTCTTCATATGTGACGTGCACAATAGCATTTAGTCGGATGTCGTGGTTGTTACATAGAATCAACAAATAAGTCTTCAATTATTTGAACACTTCATGCATGGCCCTCCGCTCGCTTCGCTCTCTATACGGGGGCTCAACAAATGAAAACTAACCAGGTGCTAGCCAAAACTAACCCAAAATTTTTATTTCATTTTTTTTGTGTTAGTTTTGGTTAGCACTTGGTTAGTTTCTGTATGTTGAGCTCCCGTAGCGAGCGAAGCGAGCGGAGGGCCATGCATGAAGTGTTAAAATAACTGAAGACTTATTTGTTGATTCTATGTAACAGTCACGACATCTGACTAAATGCTATCGTGCACGTCACATATAAAGAAATGATCGGCATTGCCGAATGGACATCTTGCCTGTTACATGCGAATATGCTCACAGGACATATATTCCCCTAACTAACTATTCAAGAACCGTGGCAATCAACATCTTCGCACACACACCGCTCGTCGAGCAATATAGGATGTGCTACTGCCATAAAAAAATCATTCTCCTAAATAAAAAAAGAGTAGAGACACTTATAGCACAGTTTAGTCAACTATATCGAAATCGAAAAGTTGGAGTGTCGGGCACAGCGCTTTGTGCGGTTCAGTTCCACAGTTGAATTTAAGATGAATTTTCGCTTCAAAATACATGACAAATTCGTCCGAAGCCTCGGCTGCCGCCCTGAGAGGTTCGAAAATTTCGAATTTTTATACAATTGTGCGTTTTAAAATCGTTTTTAAACGGATTTTAGACGATAAAAAGCATATTTTAAATTAAACGAACTGTCAAAAGTATTATTCAGATGTCCAGGCGTTTAAAATAATATTGAGTCATGACCCTCTTCTAAAATTTGCAAAACTTGGTTATTGACTTTCGCAAATCAAAGGATGCCGCCGCAAGATGACTAGCTGGTAGTGAATAAGCTGCGCTTATGGCGCACCATTTTTCTAATGAATTTTGCTAACGAAACTACGGTAACTGTCTGGCAACAGTGTGCCTTCTTAAAAATCTTTGTTTTGGCTATTGTGACAGTTGACAGAAAAAGGGAGGATGGATATTTCAAGTAAAATTTAATTTTGTTTAATGGGGCTATGAGTCGCTTTAAATTAGGACCGGAACAAAACAGAGGTCTCTCGTTCGACGCAAATGTATCCTAGTTAATATTTTCACCCGACAATTGATTTTCAGATGTGTTTTGTCTATATTTCTAGTGCTTTTGTGAAATGGTGCCGATAATTTGTGTCAAAACTCGAAATTTGAGGGCATTTTTTCGGTTCAAATGTAGCGGATCTGCCGACTTTTTTGGCTTAAACTACTATATAGGACACCTCCTTTCTAATGAAAAAAGAGAATTTGCAAAATCAACAAAACCTGTATATATCACCAGACACTACAAACCAAATAATATAAATAACCACACAGTTCGGCATCGGCAATTTCCACGCCAATGACTAAAGCAAGTCGCTGCCGAAATTTTAAAATATGTAAAAAAATTAGCTGTTGGTCTATACTCGACGCGCCGAACAGATTCACCAAACACGGAAAACATAGATACAATAATTCTTCTTATTTTATGATTCCATTGATTCCAAACATAGGAACTTTGATTAACACACTCTATTTTTATCTTTTGTATTATGGATAAGAAAAATCGAAATGAAAAAGAAAACATTAAGTCGATTCAATCATAAAATAAGACGAATTGTTTCCGCGATTGGTGAATCTGTTCGGCGCGTCGAGTATAGGGTCAAAGTGTATTTAATATACCCTGCGACCAATCACGAAACTGCCTCCCCGCTAAAAATCAAGTAAACGTCGCACTGTTGCCTATTGTCGCGTATTTTAAATATCTTGAAGGCGAATAAAATATAAATATTATAGTATACTTATTCCGTATTCCGTATTTCCTTGTGTAAATAAAATAGTAAATAATAGAAGACAGTAGTATTAAGGAAAATAACAAAATTAAGTATTCAAGTAGGAACTTTAAATATGTAAATTCACTATAGGAAACTAGACGGAAACTAGTATGTTCTACAACAACAACAGTGAATTACCCTTATCCTGGTTACCTTACATACTTGACGTCATGTGGCTCAAGTTCACCGCCAAGGGATTAACCAAGTTTATATGTTGTCTTTATCGCCCTCCGAGCGATAGAGCCTACCAAAGCTTTTTTTCAACACTGGCTACCACTTTTGACTCAATACAGGTTGATCACCCCAGTTCAGAAATAATCGTTCTGGTAGACTTCAATGCCCACAACACCAACTGGCTCAAACATCACAACAAGACCGACAACGAAGGTAGAGAGGCTGAAGCATTCGCCATCAGCTGCGGGCTTACTCAAATTGTAGACGAACCAACTCGAATCTCAGAGAGGGGCGAATTCGCCGCCCTCCTGGACCTGTTTCTAACCACCAATCCTGACCAGTACACAGTTACAGTTGGTCCGCCATTAGGTACTTCCGACCACAAACTTATTACAACGGTTTGTGAATTGCCACTCATACAGAAGGATCCACCATTGCCTCGCAAAATCTGGCATTACAATTCTGCAAACTGGGACGATCTAAGGGAGTTCTACCTAGATTTTCCTTGGCTCGACGTCTGCTTTGGCGCTGACGACCCGTCAGTCTGCTGCGAAAAGATCACGCAAGTAATCTCCTCAGGAATGGAAGCATACATCCCAAATTCCATCAAGTTACCATCAAAAGGAAAGCCCTGGTTCGACAGAAGATGCGAAAGAGCTGTGGGTAGGAAACAGCAAGCCTACAAGTACTGGCAGCAAAATCAGACCGCTGAAAATCGCAATTATTTTGTCGAAGAGAGAAACGAATGCAAGCGTGTTATCGACGAAACTAAGGACCAACACAATCAAAGGATCAGGAATAAACTTTTGCAATGCCCCAGTGGCTCCAGGAATTTCTGGTCGGTAGCAAAGGCAGTAAGTAACAACTTTACAGAAACGTCTCTCCCACCTTTGACAGACGAACGTGGCGTCACGGCGACTACAGCCAAGGAAAAAGCAAACATGCTCGCCAAAATGTTTTCTTCGCACTCTACCTTAGACGTCCCCCAAGGCAAGACTCTCCCCACCATATCGAACATCAACACTACCATGGCAGAAGTCAAATTCCATCACCGTGATATTCGTAAAATCCTTAAAAATCTAGATACGCAAAAGGCATCAGTGCCGGACGGAATACCTGCCATCGTGTTAAAGAACTGCGCCAACGAACTAACACCCGTTTTTCCAGGCTTTTTTCTCTGTCTTATGGAAAAGGGATTTACCCATCTTCTTGGAAAGTCGCTCGAGTGTAACCTGTTCCAAAAAAAGGCAAGAAAACCACGCCCTCAAACTATCGTCCAATTGCCTTGCTTCCAATAATCTCCAAAGTCATGGAACGTGTAGTCAATCAGCAACTGCTCAAGTATCTCGAGAACAACAAAATAATCAGCGATAATCAATATGGCTTTCGCAAAGAGAGATCGACAGGAGATATATTGGCCTATGTCACTCATATATGGAGTAGGGCAATTGAGAACTACGGAGAGTCTCGAGCGATTGCGCTGGATATTTCAAAGGCATTCGACAGAGTTTGGCATGACGGACTGCTCAACAAACTACCATCCTTCGGACTGCCAGCCTCTCTCTGCAACTGGCTTGCCAGTTTCCTTAAGAGCCGATCTCTGCCCGTTGCAGTCGATGGACACATCTCGGACACATTCACCATCAACGCGGGCGTGCCTCAGGGCGCAATACTTTCACCAAGTCTGTTCCTCATCTATATTAATGACCTGCTGACCGAAACAAATAATC
>MU192701.1:0-14219 GCA_016904865.1 Pissodes strobi | reverse complement strand
GGCGACCGAAATTTGGTCCAGTTCAATGCAGCAAAGACCCAAGCAGCCACGTTTACCAAGAGGGCCAATACAGCGGGCCCTGACATCATTATGGCAGGGTCGACCATTCCTTCATCCTCGTCAATCGGACTGCTGGGTATCTCGGTCAACAGCAATATGTCCTGGCATGACCACGTTGCTAACATTGCAAAATCAGCCTCCCAGAAGCTTGGTGCGCTATTTCGCAACAAAAAACTCTATACACCGCAGCAGTTGCTCTTGCTCTACAAAGCGCAAATAAGACCGTGCTTAGAATATTGCTCTCATATCTGGGGTGCCGCACCAAAGCACACCCTAAAGCTGCTGGATTCCATTCAGAAGAGAGCTGTGCGTCTCGTCGGCGACCCGGAGTTTACCCGGAATCTAGATAGTCTGGAACACCGCAGACATGTAGCCGAGATATCTCTGTTTTACAGATACTTTCACGGCAGATGTTCCCAGGATTTGGCCCGCCTCATCCCGCCCCTGGCAGATCCTGTCAGACAGTCACGACATACGGCAAGAGCGCACCAGTTCGTCGTACAACTGGAAACACCTAGAACATCGCTTTACAAGAACTCCTTTGTCTGGCGCACTGCATCACTGTGGAACTCACTCCCAGGACATCTGTTTCCCACTAATCACAACTTACAAATATTCAAGAGCCGTATCAATCAACATCTTCGCACACACACCGCTCGTCGAGCGCCATAGGGTCTCCCTTTAGTGTGTGTGCCACTGCCATAAAAAAAAAGACAGAAAATAAATTAGGATTATTGGGAAAACAATGTGGCAGCATCTAAATATGCGAAGACATTTTTTGCCCGCATTCTTTTCGTCCAGGTTCTTTCATTTGGCAAACAGTAGTTAGAGAGAACCGTCAGATTAGTCACGGTGGACCTACCATCAACAAAACCATGCTGCTCATTGATAATCGTACGCTCCAAAAGGGGACCTACTTGCGATGCAACTATTGACTCAAAAATTTTTGCAAATGAGAAATAGGTCTATCATTTTCGACGTTCGATCTATTTCCACTTTTAAAGATTGGTATTACAAATGATTCTTTCCACTTATTTGGAAAGATGCCTGTTGAAAGTGAAAGTATGAAGATCTTCTGCAGTATGTGTGAGATGATAAATCTACAATTAAATATAAAAAGGGCTGGTCCGACAAGGTGGCATCCGAACTCGTGTATACAGAAGAAAACAATTCTGCGAAGTAATTCGCTGTGTCTTTTGATGCACATCTATTAAATTTCATAAGATTCAGAGTAAAGAGAGTATTATAGTTCCTACGTTTATTGTTAACAAATTTCCAAAAATTCATTTTCGTATATTTATGGTGTTTTCATGTTTTCAAGCTCCACAATATGTTCATTTTGACCTTTTCGCAAGTCAGAGAAGTACTTATAATTGGAATCTTGATTAGCATGAGTTGTTTTAAATTTTTTATGTGCCGTTTTTTTATTCAAAATAGCTTGTTTCAGTTCCTTTGAATAACACCTTGGGTATGTTTCAAAAAAAATTGACTGTCCTATTTGCTTTCAACATGTTATTGGAAAACATATGCCTGTTCTCTCGAAAATAAAAGATCGAAAGAATTATTATGTAGCACCAGCAACGGATGTAGTAAATATTTATAATATGTGAAAAAATCATAAAACAAAAGTTATACCGCATTCGCTCTAAAAATATTAAATTCATAGTTGCTAATGAAATTATGGGCAGAGTGAGCCTTCCCTTTGACACGCCTCAGATAAATGAACCTATTTACCTATACTGAGTCAAGATTTATTAGACAAACATAGAATACAATTTTGTAAATTAATTATAGATTTGTACATAAATGTGAAATTTTTCCATGAAGCGAAACAAATGTCTAAAGAAAAATATATAAGACAAAAATACACTAAACTTATTTTGTTTAAGGGGCGATAAAATTACAAGTGACAATATCGTGTTTTATTTTTTACCTTTTAATAAAAGGTAAATAAAACATGATATTGTGACTAGAGCCCAGATAAACCCACACCAGATGCAAAAGATCGGCAAATTCCTCGCCAGCCAACTTTAACCTTGACGTGGCGATTATACGCGGCCTGCACCAAATAATCTGGGTATAATTATAGAATTGTTCTTCAAAATTAAAATAGTTGGTCTGCACCAATTAAATGAAAACGTGTTTTGCTAGTGGACTGGTTCAGGAAAAATTAAAATTTGCAATAGCCATTCACTTTCTTTTTTTCCCAACAGGCGGTTATGAAAATTTTGTGTTATTATGGCTGCACTGACTTTTTTACAGAAATTCCCCTAATACGCTTTAATGTATGCGGATTTAAGGTTATTTGAACATTGAAAATGTTTCTGTTATCCTAATATAGGGCCTCAAATCGGGAAAAAGTGCATGCTACATTTGCCACATGACGTCATCGTGTTGGTTTGTTTATTTAAACTTAAATTTGATCATAAGGTGTCGGAATCGGTTCAAATGACTAAAATAAATTGGAACTAACTGATACTAACCGAAAGTTGATTGAACGACTAGCCAAAAGCACCAAAACGGGCTAAAACGTATCCGAACAGGTTACAAACATTAAAATAAGTTAAAACTAACCAATTTTAAGGACTATCCAAAACTAACCAAAAACATTAAATTTGATTATGACATATCGGAAGCGATTCAAACGACTAAAATAAATTGGAACTAGCTAAAAGTAACCGACAGTTGATTAACCCAAACTAACCTAAACGAAAAGCAAATAAAACCACCAAAACGGGCTAAAATGTATCGGAACAGATTCAAAATATTAAAGTAAGTTAAAACTAACCTAAATTAACCGAATATTGTCGACTAACCTAATCTAACAAAAAACATTAAAATTGGTTATAACGTATCGGAACTGGTTCAAATGACTAAAATAAATTAAAACTAACTGATATCAACCGAAAATTGATTGATTAACCTAAAGCACCAAAAAAAGCTAAAACGTATAGGCACAGATTAAAAATATTAAAGTAAGTTGAAATTAACCGAAGTTTGGCGACTAACTTAAATTGACCAAAAACATTTAAACTGGTTATAACGTATCGCAACCGGTTCAAATGACTAAACCAAATTGGAACTAACCGAAAGTTGATTGAATGACTAACCAAAACTACTATGTTGGGGTTTGGAACCTTAGGCAGCATGCACTAAAACAGTTTTATCCACAATACCGAAACATAATTTTTACACTCGGCGCGCGTTTCGCTAACCATGTTTAAGACTAGTCTTGATCATCTCCTGATGATGCTAACATGGTTAGCGAAACGCGCATCGAGTGCAAAAATTATGTTTCGGTATTGTGTATAAAACTGTTTTAGTAACCGAAAAACAATAAAATAGGTAATAATGTAAAGGAGCCGGTTCAAATGACTAAAATAAATTTAAACTAACTGAAATGCATAAAAGTAATATCTATATATGTTGTTTTGTTGCAGTTTTTTTCTTCTTTAACTGTAGGCAACTATTTGTATTTGTTCAATTTTTTGTATTTTTGTTTTGATATTATTTTTTTTCTCGTTTAACATTCACTATCACTTATATTGTTTCTTTTAATTAAGTATTTTGGTTGTTTTTATCTATATTGTTATTGGGCTTAGCCTGTTGTATGGATTATAGTAAATAAATTAATTAACCGAAAGTTGGTCGATCGACTAACCAAAAGTAACCAAAAGCACCAAAAAGTGCTAAACCATCAAAGCAGATTAAAAACATTAAAGTAAGTTGAAATTAACTTACATTAGCCGAATTTTGGTGACTAACTAAAACTAACCAAAAACATTCAAATTGGTTATAAAGTATTGGAACCGGTTTTTGGTTACTTGTGATTAGTTTTGGTTAGTCATTCAATCAGCTTTCGATTAGTGTTAGTTACTTTTAATTTAAAGCGATTCGGATACGTTATAACCAATTTTAATGTTTTTGGTTAATTTTAGTTGGTCGCCAAAATTAGGTTAATTTAAGATCGTTTCAACTTACCTTAATATTTTGAATCTGTTCTAATGTGTTTTAGATCTTTTTAGTGCTTTTCGTTAGTTTTGGTAAGTCATTTAATCAACTTTCGGCTAATTTCAGGTTTAATTTATTTTAGTCATTTGAACCAGTTCCGATACGTTGTACCCAATTTAAATGTTTTTGGTTAGTCTTCAAAATTCGGTTAATTTGTATTAGTTTTACCTTACTTTTCTATTTCGTATCTATTTCGATACGTTTTAGCCGGTTTTGGTGCTTTTATTTACTTTTGGTTAGTTTTGGTTAGTCATTCAATCAACCTTCGGTTACTTTCAACCAATTTCAATTTATTTTAGTCAGGTTCCGATATTTAATGATTCTGGTTAATTTTAGTTAGTCGCCAAAATTCGGTTAATTTGGTTTAGTTACTTATTAATACCTTTAATCAGTTCCGATACGTTTAGCCCTTTTTGGTCTTTATGGTTACTTTTGGTTAGATTTGGTTAGTCATTCAATCAGCTTTCTGTTAGTTTTAGTTAGTTTTAATTTATTTCAGTCATTTGAACCGGATCCGATACTTTATAACCAATTTTAATGTGTTTGTTACTTTTAGTTAGTCGCCAAAATTCGGATAATGAAAGTTAGTTTCAACTTACCTTAACATTTTTAATATGTTCCGATATGTTTTAGTCCTTTCTGGTGCTTTTGGTTAATCTTGGTTAGTCGTTCAATCAACTGTCAGTTAATTTCAGGTAGTTTTAATTTATTTTAATCATTTTAACCAGTTCCGATACGTTATAAACAATTTTAGTTTTTTTTAGGTTACTCACAAAATTCGGTTAATTTGGGTTAGTTTTAACTTACTTCAATATTTTTAATCTATTTCGATACGTTTTAGCCAGATTTGATGCTTTTAATTAATATTAGTTTGTTTTGGTTAGTTGTTCAATCAACTTTGGGTAAAATTCAGTTAGTTCCAATTTATTTTTCAAATTATAAGCATTTTTAATGTTTCTGGTTAGTTTTGGTTAGTCACCAATATTCGGTTAACTTGGGTTAGTTTTAACTTACTTCAATATTTTTAATCTATTTCGATGTGTTTTATCCCGTTTTGGTGCTTTTGGTTAGTTAGTCGTTCAATCAACTTTCGGTAAAGTTCAGTTAGTTTTAATATATTTTAGTCATTTGAACCGGTTCCGGTACGTTATAATTTTAATGTTTTTGGTTAGTTTCGGTTAGTCGCCAAAATTCAGGTAATTTGGGTTAGTTTTAACTTACCTTAACATTTGTAATCTGTTCTGATGTTTTAGCCCGTTTTGGTATTTTTAGTTACCTTTTGTTTAATTTTGGTTATTCATTCAATCAACTTTCGGTTACTTTCATTTAGTTCCAAATTATTTTAGTCACCGGTTCCGATACGTTATAATCAAATTTAATGTTTGTGGTTTGTTTTCGCTAGTCGCCAAAATTCGGTTCGTTTTGGTTAATTTTAACTTCCGTTAATTTTTGTAACCTGTTCCGGTAGGTGTTAGACCGTTTTGGCGCTTATGGTTAGTTTTGGTTAGTGGTCCAATCAACTTTCGGACAGTTTCAGTTAGTTCCAATTTATTTTAGTTATTTGTACCGGTTCCGATACCTTATAATCAAATTTAATGTTTTCGGTTAGTTTTGGTTAGTCGCCAAAATTCGGTTCGTTTTGATTAATTTTAACTTACTTTAATTTTTGTAACCTGTTCCGGTACGTTTTAGCCCGTTTTGGTGAATTTGGTTAGTTTTGGTTAGTCGTTCAATAAACTTTCGGCTAGTTTCAGTTAGTTCCAATTTATTTTAGTTATTTGAATCGATTGCGATACGTTATAATCAAATTAAGGTTTAAATAAACAAACTAACACGATCTCTCAGTCTCTCACGCGTATGACGTCATGAATGTGGCAAATGTAGCATGCACGTTTTCACGATTTGAGGCCCTATACTAGGAAAACGGAAACATTTGCAATGTTAAAATGCATTTTTAGATTGTCAGACATGCAGAATTGATTGGTTAAAACAAAAGTTCCGATATCATAATAATAAATAAAATTTCCATATGTGCCCAATTATTCCGGTGGACACTGTATAACATTAGTTGGATTTAAAAAAGATTTAACTATAACATTGTATCTGCCAGTTTTCAGATTTAATTGAATTTCGTGCTTATTCGATTTTAGAATATGCAATAATTTTGGAAATAAGTGTGCGGGAGTGTGCATTAAACAACATTTATACATGCCTTTCAGGATCGCGGGGTAATTTTAGTTATTTATGTACCAAGGGTATTAAGTAGATGTTTATGCCCTGAGGGCGACAATGTTACAAACCCGAGGGCCTCTGGCCAGAGGGTTTATAAGTCGCCCGAGGGCGTACACATCTATTAATACCCATGGTGCATACAAATTTTTATGTCATACTAGTTCGTTATTGCATTCACAATATGTAAATATAAAAAAAAATCGAATTCAATTCAATTATTTGAGTCCATAAAGTGTACTTTATGCCCGCACGGGCCATAAAGTGGACTTTATGCCCGCACGGGCATAAAGTAATCCATTATGTAAAGGGTATCTAAGGTATAAAAACACAATAATGTACTGGTATGACATAAAAATAATTATTTTCTTCAAACGTCAGTAAATCCGTCATTACTCGACTGTGTAGGCAGCCGTGAAGTTTCGTTTTTCCTCCGCCGGAGCTTTACTTTTCACTTTTCCGCCGGCGGAGGTAAAAGTGTTACCATAGCAACATAGATACAATACAAACAGACAGCAAAATAAGCGTCAACAACTCAAGATTTATTAAACTACAATTTGTATTTATCACTCAATTTGTGACTGCATTTCTAAAAATCACTAATTTAGGAACAAATTGGTTATTATTTAATCGAACTTACTCAACAACTGCTTATCAATACGGAATTAAAACGCAATCGGAGACGCATTCTTAAAAAATAATTATTGTTGACAGTGTCCACTGACAGCTTGATGTTACATTTCACCGACACCGTTCTAGGCAAGGCCACCTACGACCGTGGTCTAAGCCGCCTTGCGAACCCATTTATCTTTAATAAGAATTAGATATTATTACTATTAAAAAGAGATGTTTTTGCATTAATTTGTCGACATTTGAAGAAAAAACCGCACATTTTATTTGGAGGAAAAGTTACTTTTCATGGCTTGCTCTCTATTACCAGCCTCACTCCGTTCGGCTGTTAAACACGAGCGCGCCATGAAAAGTATCACTTTTCCTCCATATAAAATAATATACTATTTTTCGCTACAGCTTCTAGTAGAACAATTCAAATAAAGGCACTTATAACCAGGCATTTTTAACAAAAATAAAATAAAGATTAATTATTTTTCGTAACGCTCTCGGACTAAACCACAAGACTCGCGTGGCTCGCGTTTAGAATCACACTAGAGCTTACCCTGACTTTTTCTTGGGATGGCTGGCCATCCCAAGGAGGCGGAGCTTTAAACGAATTCTTGTTTCATGCGTTAGGCGGGAGGTTCCGCATCTGCTGTGGGTTTATCTGGGAGTAGAGACCGACCGAATTTCGGTTTTCGGCCAAAATGTCATTTTCGACGAATTTCGTTTTGGCCGAAAAAAAGACACTTTTCGGCCGCAAAGCCGAAAAAAATTATTGGTGGTCTCGTCGCTAGTGTTACTGTTGCTGGCTGATCAGGATCACATAACAGTCATAACACCTTTAGGTGGTTACTTCCGCTTCGTTCTCGGTTGAGTCAGCACGCTTCCGACTGCACCATGGCAGGATGGTGGGATATTCGTCGAACTTCGAGGAATACAATGATAATAATAAATGGAAGGGAATACGAATCGAATAAGCTATATATGACCAATGACGAAGCATTTACCAGAAGGCAGAATGAGTTTTGATTTCTATTTCGAGAAATGAAGCACGTGGTTCCTCTCCTGATATTTTATTTGTAATCTTATTGGTTTTTATCTGAAATTTCTATAAATGGTGACAACGGAAATTTGAAATTTGTTTTCGTTTTCGATTTTAAACCGGATTTCTATTTTCGGCCGAAAAGGAACTTTATTCCGAATTTCGGTTTTCGGCCGAAAAAGAACTTTCTGCCGATTTTCGGATCCGGCCGAAAAAAAAAGGTTTTCGGTCGATCTCTACCTTTTATCCCAAAAATATATAAATGAATATCTGAAATTACATTCTGTTTAAAAATTAAGGTTCATAACGTTTTTTGTAATCATATGTTGTTTTTCAATTAATTCTATTCACCAAAACATCTATTCATTTTTGGAATATCATTAAAGTTATACCGTATACGACAAATCAATTTCAATATGGTCTATGAGTAGGGCGTTTCACACTATTAAAGTCTAGCGAAGCGATAGCGGACGGCTAGCGATCCGTGACCGTACAGTGGCTTTTTATTTTTTTTAAAGTTATGTTTCTAAACAGTGTTTTCTTGATTTTGGGTAAGCACTTGGGTGTTTTCTTGATTTTGGGTTAGCACTTGGTTAGTGTCCTTTTCTTGAGCCTCCGAAGCGAGCGGAGGGCCATGCGAAAAGTGAAATATTACTTGATGTAATACGTGGCATTTAAAGATCTTTTACACAAATAGTGCACTATGTAAAAATCGACCTCTCCTATTGGTCGATCCATCTCGTATTACGATATGTCTGCGTGATGCAATCGATTTCTGACAAGAGCTCTGATGGTGTGGAGGCTTAGATCGTTGGCTCTCACCTGGAAAACGCGGGTTCGAACCCCGTTGCTTTTTTTTATTATTTTTTAAAGATTATGTTTCTAAACAGCTTTTTTTGTTGATTTTGGGTATGTCTTGGGTTAGATTGGGTTAGCACCTGGTTAGTTTCCTTTTCTTGAGCCCCCGTAGCGAGCGAAGCGAGCGGAGGGCCATGCGAATCGACCAATGGGAAAGGCCGATTTTTATATAGTGCACTATTTGTGTAAAGGATCTTATAATGCTAATACGTGCCCGTACTTTGTCAGCACTTTCTACGATATATTTTGCTTTATCTAACTAAAAACCAGGATATATTTAACAAAAGCTGTATTGTAGTGGATATGCAGCAGCTTGCATGTGTTTCCGCGAATACATTCCACTGGATTCAATACATAGATAAATATTAAGGGGGTTCAATACATAATACAACATGCCTTGATACTTATTTTGAATATAGCGCGGCAAGCGCCTGATTATATCCGAATGCGACCGAAGTCAACGGTCAAGGATTACGCTGCCCACCGCTATCTCTAGAGTCTAGTTTTCACACCCACTTGGATTTCAAAACGTAAACATACCATATTTTTATGATTTTAATATGTGAAATATACTAACATTTGTACGTAGCAGTTTACACAAATTTCCATACGCTTCCGCGTGATTACAGCGACTAAAATGGCGCATTACAAATCTAGCCAAATGAATTGAATATCTTACTGTTGCTTCCTGATGGGATTTAAGTAGAAATACTACCTGTGAATGGTGAATCGTTGTTAGAAAAGATAAAAGATCCGATTGTCGTACTAGATTTTTTTATTTTTTTATCTTCATTTTGGGCATGCCTTGGGTTAGTTTTGGTTAGTTCTTGTTGATTGAGCCGCCGAAGCGAGCAGGGGGGCATGCAAAGCCATAATAATACCTATTATTCGTTTCGCCATTGCACATGTGGCTAACATTCCGCCCCATTGCTAGACGCTTGTGTAAACAAGCTTGACCTACGATTAATACTATTAAATTTACGAATTTTGGGTTGCGCCTCCCGTAGCGAGCGGAAGGTTATGCGTGAAGTGTAATATTAGACATCTTTGTCAACAAGATGTAATGAGCATGCAACTGTGAAGCCTTCTGAAGTCGTACGGGCAACGATAAGTCTGAAGCTAGCCGTACATGTCATTGAGGTAGCAGAAACCAAGAAATATAAAAAGAAGAAGATTGGCACTTGGCACTGGGTCTAGGTGTCAGGGTGGTTATGTAAAGAATAGAAATATTTAAAATAATTAGATAAATTGTCGCTAATCCCATAAAAAATGGCTAGTCTCATGCGAACTAGTTTGACTAAAGTACCACTTAAGAACAGCAGTAACACACTATTCGCAATAATTAATTCGCAACTGGTAAGAACAATAACAAGTAAATTAGATGATTTACCACCTAAACCAAAACCATGGAACTACAATGAAAAACCTTTTACTTTATTGCAATATTTCTACGATAAAACCACTTCTAGATTCGATGAAAATACAAAGGTAAGTGGATTATTTTTCACTAGATTTGTATGGCCTTATATTAGTACTTAACAGAGTTTGTATTGATTGATGAAGAGCTAAGTTGGATTTATAGATTTACATAACAGGCATAGCAGAGACATAAGCACATAACAGTCAATAATAAATGGGCTCGTGTTATGTTAATGCATGCCCCATAGACTGAGAATTGTCAAGTGAAGCTATCAGACTGTCTTATTTGTGTTAACCTAAAAAATAATTAGTATTCTAATGTGGAAGAATTCAGGGATTTGTTTTATGCATATTATACTTTATACCTTTGAATATAAAATTGACAGGAAGGAGCATAACGTTATTTTTATGGGACCGGACAGGGGCTTATATATTAAGATACTAGTTTAAAAAGACCATATTTTATCTCACGAGCCCGAAATTAGAAAACGACCCGCTTGCTTGTCGAAAAGAGCTTCTTTTCGACACTACATTGCGTATCGAAAAGACTTCTTTATGATACTAATATAGAAAGAAAAAAAAATTAAAACCTTTATAGAGCAAAAGGCAATTTGGGTCCAAGCGAATCAAATTTAAGAATTATGATTTTTCGGTTTAGTTTATCTATTGTGGAACTTAAAAAATAAAAAAAATTGTGGTGGGAAATTAATTTCCCAAAGAACATAACCGTGCTTTACAACCACATTTTTTCAGGTGTATTTGGACAATATTATTCAGGCCTTAAAAATAAGCAACCAAATTATATAAATTGTTTATTTTTTAACACAAAATATAATTGAATTGGTCATTTTGAAAACAAGCTAAGTCCATATTTGGGCTAAAATGAAATTTCGCTGCCTCATGATGATTTTTGTATTAAAATATACTACTGAAAATACTCTCTTTTTCGCGTGGACGGATAAATTTTAATGCAAAAACCATTATGCGGAGACGAAATCTCTTTTTGGCCCAAATATGGACTTAGCTCTTTTTCGAAATGACCGATTGAGTTAGTTAAATCAAAACACTCTTTAGCAAAATGGTGGGAATAAAGGACACTGTGGGCTTTTGGAATCCACTCTGGTTTTTTTTACGAAGTTAATCCAAAAAGCTCTGCGTCTATCTTTGGGAAACCTAAAAGATCAAAATAATAATAATTATTGCTTCGACGTTATAAAACGATTTTTATGTATTGAGTAGGAACAATAATTATAAATAAGAATGGCAAAAACACAGATCATTTTAGTTGATTACTATTTTAATCAACATTCTAAATATTAATCATTTCTAATAACAATTCAAACAATATAATAAAATATGTAAATGGAATTTTGAATTTGTTACGCGTTACGCCCTTGTTACGCCCATGGTGTTGATCCTGATATGACAGTGACATAATTAAAAATGGAAATAAAGTATTTAAGTTTAAGGGTACGTCCATAGTGCACCGCTTCTCGCTTCTCGTTTCACCGCGGCAGACTAGCGATAAAAATATTTATAAAGGAATGGTAGCGCAAAAGCTGATTAAGCAGGTCGAAAAAGCTGCAGGCGCACTATGGCCAGGCGCTACCATTCCTTTATACAATTTTTTATCGCTAGTCTGCCGCGGTAAAACGAGAAGCGAGAAGCGGTGCACTATGGACGTACCCTAACTAATTAATCAGAAAGAGTACGTACCTATGAAATATTGTTCCTAAATTTTTACTTTCAATCGTTTCGATACAGCCGCAAGCAGCACAACTCACCATTGTTCGATTTTCGATTTCGTAAATGCACAACGTTCCGGCGATTATGACAGTAAAAGGTGGAAATGACTTTGATGTGACATAATTAAGGGCGTGAATATGGCCGTTTCCGTCGCAATTTTTGTAATAGGCAAATACCCTTTGTACTCCTTCCTGTCAATTTTATATTCAAAGCTTTATACTGAATAATGGATGATCAAACGGTATTACTGGGAACCTTTTCCTTTACCATTCTATTACTGTTGGTAGCTACAAGAAAACTGACATGTAGTTGAGCTAGAAGTTTAAAACATATGAAAAATACTTTATTTATTTATTTCAAACCCACGGGCATAGCCCAATCAGTTACAGAATCGGGATAGACACTATAACTTAAACAAAAACTAAGGATAAGTAATAATACATAAAAAGCTCGATAGAACGGCAATTGATAAAATCCAATATAGAATAAAACTAACAAATACTTAATCAGAGCAATAAAATACAAAAAACAAATACTTATAGCCAATGCAAAGCAATCAACAAACCACATTATTATTGACATTTTTAAGGAACTCTTTCAGTCTGTACAGTGATAATATATTAAATAAATCAAATTTACAATTATTACTGCTTTTCATTAACCTATTTACCACACTGTTCTGGCTGTAGAGAGTTCTATACTGATGCAGTTCAAAGGGTCTCTGTTCTCTCAGAGGCCTAGGAGGAGCAAATAAGTTTATTCTTGATAATAACTCCAGACAATTGCAGAAGCCGTTGATCAACTGAAAGTAAAGATTACATCAGCTGAATCTCTCCTACTTTTAAGAGAACCAATTTTAAGAAAGTTCTCGAGCTGATTATAGTTGATGTTGTTTACCGGTATGTTTAACTTAAATGCTCTGTACCTGAGAAACCTTCTTTGAAATTTGTCTAGCATATCATGGTATGTAACAAAATAAGGGGACCAAACAGTAGAGCAATTTTCAAGGTGCGGCCTCACTGGTGACATAAAGCATTTTTATGTCTGTGATACCATTGAAGCCTGCTGTATTTCTCTTTACAAATCCCAACATTTGTATTGCCTTATTTCTACAAACTTCAATGTGTTGCCCAAACGTAGGCTTACTATTAAAGATGACTCCAAGATCCCTTATAACTTCAACTTTCTCTAGGTGGTTATTGTTTATGTGTTAATTGTTAACTACCTTGTTTTTTGACTTGCTAAATTGTATATATTTACATTTTTTTATGTTTAATGTCATTCTGTTACAAACACACCATTCATAAAAGCCATTAAGATCAGATTGCAATTTTGAAGCAGAATCTGGATCAGTAATTGATAGAAAGATCTTAATGTCATCCACATACATCCAAAGATCACTGTATTCAAAACACTGAACAACATCATTCAAAAACACACTAAACAGGATGGAGCCAAATGTGCGCCCTACGGAACCCGATAGTCAACATTAAAAAGCATGGACAGATTTTTTTTTTTTTTATGGCAGTGGCACACACACTAAAGGTAGATCCTATGGCGCTCGACGAGCGGTGTGTGTGCGAAGATGTTGATTGACACGGTTCTTGAATATTTGTAGGTTGTAATTAGTGGGAAACAGATGTCCTGGAAGTGAGTTCCACAGTGATGCAGTGCGCCAGACAAAGGAGTTCTGGTAAAGCGATGTTCTAGGTGTTTCTAGTTGTACGACGAACTGGTGCGCTCCTGCCGTCTGTCGGGACTGCCTGACAGGAGTTGCCAGGGGCGGGATTATGCGGGCCAAATCCTGGGAACATCTGCCGTGAAAGTATCTGTAAAACAGAGACATCTCGGCCACATGTCTGCGATGTTCCAGACTATCCAGATTCCGGGTCAACTCCGGATCGCCGACGAGACGCACAGCCCTCTTCTGGATGGAATCCAGCAGCTTTAGGGTATGCTTTGGTGCGGCACCCCAGATATGTGAGCAATATTCTAAGCACGGTCTTATTTGCGCTTTGTACAGCAAGAGCAACTGCTGCGGTGTATAGAGTTTTTTGTTGCGAAATAGCGCACCAAGCTTCTGGGAGGCTGATTTTGCGATGTTAGCAACATGGTCATGCCATGACATATTGCTGTTGACCGAGACACCCAGCAGCCCGATTGACGAGGATGAAGGAATGGTCGATCCTGCCATAATGATGTCAGGGCCCGCTGTATTGGCCCTCTTAGTAAACGTTGC
>MU192700.1:12971-27742 GCA_016904865.1 Pissodes strobi | reverse complement strand
GCTCAAATCAGCGCACTGACGGAGGAGATCAGGATTAAGATCCGCGAGTATCGCAGCCAAACTTGGCTAGAATACATAAATAAGGTTAGTAGGGATGACGGCTCGCTGTGGAGGCTTGCCAGACGAGTACGCGGAGGTAGTACACGGATTCCTGTGATTAGACACCGTGGCATTGACGCGGTGGATGATCTGGGAAAAGCGGAGGCCTTCGCCGATTATCTGGAGGGCGTCTACAGCGAGGCGCCAGACAGCCTACCTGACCAAATACTCTGCAGTACTACTGTACGAGCGCTCGAGTCACGCAAATATCCTATCCCTCCGGCAGTGTTTGATAAGTTGAGAGTCACGCCGGCGGAAATCCGCAAAGCACTTTGTCATCTTCCGAGAAACAAGGCTCCCGGCCCGGATGAAATTCCGAACTTAATCTTAAAAAATTTACCTAGAAAATCATTGATCCATTTTATGCATATAATTAATGCGGTAATCAAGCTGCAACATTTCCCAACCCCCTGGAAAGCAGCGTGCGTCATACATTTCCCAAAGCCGGGAAAAGACCTAACTTTGCCCTCATCTTACCGACCGATCTCGCTGCTGAACACCCTCGGGAAGGTGGCTGAAAGGCTAATCTTGCCGAGGATCAGCAGGGAGGTCGAGCGGTTAAACATACTGCCACCGGAGCAATTCGGTTTTCGCGGCCGACATGGCACTGTCATGCTGGCCGCGAAGATCGCTTCTGACATTTCCCAAGGCTTTAATAGTCGACAGTCTACTGCTCTGCTACTACTGGATATTGAGAAGGCGTTCGACAGGGTGTGGCACGCGGGGCTACTCTATAAACTTCTAGCGAAGTACAACTTTCCACTTCACATAGTATCCTTGATCGCATCATACCTTGCCGGACGCACTTTCGGTACTAGAGTAGAGAAGCGCGCTTCTGCGAGCAGGAGACTGCTGGCAGGTGTGCCGCAAGGCACGGTATTGTCGCCGCTGCTATTCAATCTTTATATAGCAGATATTCCGTCTCATCCTAGAACCAGCAAAGCCCTCTTTGCCGATGATACGGCAATCTATTCCCTAGATCCCAAGGCTGAGGTGGCAAAGTCGAATATAGGCGAACACATAGGCCTATTATTACCGTACTATAATCAGTGGAAAATTTCGCTTAATGCAAACAAAACCGAGCTTATAATTATTACTCGCAAGAGGAAAGATATAGAAACTACTCCACTAATAGTGGGGAATACGCCTATATTGCCGAAAACGCAAGTTAAATATCTCGGGCTGACACTAGATACAAAACTAAACTTTAGTAAGCACATCGCATCAATAGCAAATAAAAACGCGACTATCAAGAAGGGCCTGAGCTTGTTGGTAGCAGGCCGGTCATTCCTGAGTCCTGCCAACAAGCTGATACTCTACAAATCCGTCATAAGACCTGCTTTAATGTACGGTGCACCGGTGTGGTGTTCGGTGGCGAGAACACACAAGCGCAAACTGCAAGTGCTACAAAATCATTATTTGAGGGCGGCGTTCTCGCTAACGCTGCGAGATCGCATTAGAATCGAAGACCTGCATGCGTGGGCTAGAGTTGAAAATGTCGAGGAGTACATCGACAACCACGCATGCAGATTTTACGAGCACCAGATCAAAGGCTCACCCCTAACTGTTAATATTGCAGACACAAGATACAATCCTGAACACCGCACCGCTCACGGCACAATATATCGCGATATATCTACTTATTACAAGCAGCTGCGACCACCGTAGTTTAGCAAATATAAATCTGTGATCAGTAACAAAATGCCTTCATTTATCCATCATATTTTTCTATATTTCTTCTTCAAATCAAACATATCGAAAAAAAAAACAAAAAATCAAAAGTATCAGGACAGCAGAAACACTAGCCTTCACTGACTAGTGTATACTATGTATACCCTGCTGCCTGGTGGGCCGGCTCACCGTGTTCGGACACGGGGGCGAAGCTTGTTAAGGGACCTGCTCGTCTTATAAATACGCAGCAGCAACCGATTTAACTTACATGACTATTAGCCACCGAAGCATCCGTGTCTCCGCAGCTTGACCCGCGGGACTCGACCATTGCGCTTAATGCTGTTACAGTATACCGGAGCAGACTTATCATTAAGTCTCCTAAACTTTGTATATATTGTATATAGCACTTTATTCTTAGTCTATGTTGTACATATTGTGGCGTCATTTTAGCATTCTGTACTCCTACTCCTCGAGAGTATTGAAGCAAGGTTTTTCTTATGTTTTTCCTTGCATAATCTCCTGTAAATATTGTATATACTCGCAAAAAGTACAGCTATATCCATAAAGCTTCGGCCAACTAACCCCTATAGCGACTTTGAGGGGTATTCCCAGGGAAAGTTTAAGCTGCCTTCAATACCACAACCCCTAGTACGTAAGATAGGTATAAGAGCAACCCCCTAAGGGTGATCTGTGGGCCACGTTGTTGAAGGAACTACGACAGGCGTAACCACAGTTTGTAGAACTAGGCATACTTACGCTAGGAAATGTGATTTACAAGTTGTAATGTGGAAATAAATATATCAAGTTCAAGTTAAAGCTTGGCCAACAAGACTGAATTTATATTTAAATATTAAAAACGATTATTAATCGACAGGAAAAATATCAATCAAATATATATATCAATAGTAATTATTAAATCAACCGGCAAGGAAAATAAAGTGATTACATTAGAACCTAGTCAACGTTACCCTATTAGATCCGGTTCGCCAAGCTCAGTAGTGGAGGTAAGAAGTACCTCTGGTGGAGACGCTGGGCACTTGTAGCAAAACCCAGGTACTGCAATAACACTCGAGAGCCCCGATGGTAAAACTGTAGTGGGATAGCCCGGTGATAACACTGCAGTGGGATCGCCCGGTGATAAAATCCTCTCTTGAGTCGGAGGGTTGCTGGAGAATCAACGGCTTTGGTAACTCTGCTTTGTACCGTCTAACGAAGCAGACTGGATTTTGCGTGGTCTCCAGAAAACCGAGCCCGCCCGCGTTTTTCAACCGAATTTCGTGGTTCAAGTAGTCAAATAGAGTTACAGTACATAGTGCGCTTATTTCTCATGCTCTAGCTCGGATTTGTTAGCAAATCCCTGTAATAGAGTAGAGATCTTATAAATTTCAAGTTTCCGGGGACGGACCCCGGGACTAATACCGCAATGTCTGAGACGGGTGGAGACATCTCATTAACGCAATCAGACTCTGACGCGAGTGAGAGAACATCAGCAGCTAGGCGTGAATCGCACGAGCTGTTTCATGTCATTAAAACAGCCATGACAAGCTGGGTAGTATGCACTGATGCATACATGGCACTAACCGATAATATCGAACAAAAATCACGCAAAGAACTAGAGGACATAACAAAGGCAGCGAGAGATCACTGCAATAAGACCCATCCCTTAAAGGTAAAAACAGCAGGCGACGATTTAAAAGAGGAAAACCTCCTCCTAAAGAAATTAGCTATGCATAGGCACGAATGCAGCATATGTGAAAAATCGCATCATAATATATCTGATCCCGCTACAACCATGTCACCTTTAAAGCGAGTACTAGAGCGCGCTATTAAACACCTAACTGATATACATCCTGCAACAATAAAGAAAAGAGCGGCCAAATCACGAGTAGATTGTGGCCAACGATACAAGAAACCCGCAACCGCATCTCAAAATACAGCAAAAAGTGATATTTCGTCGACAGAGGCAAAAAAACAGAAAATCGACGTAAACACCAAAAAACCCGACCTTCAGGTGACCCTCATCCAAACCGCAGCATCGACATCGACCCAGCCAGATCCGATAGCTCCACCCTCCCGAAATAATGTGGCCACTCCCACAAATCTCATCCCGCCTCCTTCGACAGACACCGAATTCAAGGTACCATATAAAACGGTGCCGTTTAAACGCAATATCAGAAAGGTATTCCTGGACGTTGGTGGTGATCCAACCACCCAAAGGACCCCAATACATACGGAAAATAGGTTTCAGCCGCTAAGCGAAACCGAGGACGATGCCGGATCTATCTCGACTGAGCAGGAGACCATAACTGCAACACGCAGATCCACCCGGGTCATTCCGAGACCCAAGCAACAACTCCGCACTAAAATTACCCCGCCACCCTCTATTGTAATCAAAGGGGGCCCTAAAAACCATAATGAATTTGTAGCCAACCTTAGGGCAGCAAACGTCACTGAATATAAACTCAAATACACTCGCAATTCAATAGTCATCTTTTGCAATGCAACGAAAGATTGGCTAAATTTAAAACGCATGTTCGACAATGATAATATACAATATCATTCATACGCCGAAAAACTACAGAAGACGCACGCCTTTGTCCTAAAAGGCTTAGACGGCGATATCCTCCCGCAGGAAGTAAGAAATGCTCTTATCGAGGAGTATGACCTTAAAATCAAGGAAGTATATGTTATGAAGAAAACGAGAAATCCATTGTACCTGGTTGTGCTGGAATCCAATGTTACTATTAAACATCTCAACCAGAAATGCAGATATTTGATGTCAGTGCGTATATCATGGGAATACCGTCGTAATGATAAAGGCATAATGCAGTGCAAGCGTTGTCAGGGGCATGGACATGCCCTGACATACTGCCGTAGAGAATGGAGGTGCTCGAAGTGCGCGGGGCCCCATCAAATAATTGAATGCAGTTGCGACGATATCAAGTGCGTAAACTGTGGGGGAGATCACCGGTCCATTGATCCTCAATGCCCGGTGTATCGCTTCAAATTAGCACAATTGCAACAACGAGCCCAAACGAATCAAGGAAATCAATCCAAGAAGACGTATATGCCTGCGCCGCAGCCTGCTAAGCCGGCATGGCAAGAGACAGTCCAGAACAACCCAAGTAGATCCTACAATAGAGACTTTCCCCCGATTAGGCGAATTAGTGTCAATAAAGTGCATAATTCAAACGTAAACTTAAATAATGTAAACACGAATGAAAATGTAAGTACAGGCACCCAATCACTAGGCCCATCTGGCGATTTCATTAAACTCAATAATATTGTACATAAAATCAACTCTCTTGTCAATATACCTCAGCTTATACAGGCCATGGAAGACTATGCAAGTCTCCTGGAAGCCTGCGATCGTAGTAACTCGACTATTTTTCAAGTAACCTTAAATTTTTTCTCACAAGGACTTGATAAATATAACTTTTAGTTACTTTTATCAAAACTGCAATATCGAGCAGCATGCTCGCTGAAATAGCGACCGCCTCGATCTAGGGGGCGGAGCTAAACTCATGTATATATAGTGTACATATAAATGTTGTGCCGTCATTCTTAAGCAGGGCTTTCCGACGTGCTTTTTCCCTGTCAACTTCTCTCACCATCACACGACTTTAAAATTAGAAAATCGAACAAACATCCATTGGTAACTTATTAATTCAATACAGTTGAAGGGCCGAGCCCAAATAACTTGAATATCTAAACGAAATTGAGTGCCTGTGTTTACTTGATGTACCGTTCCGTAAGGAGTTGTGTGGCGGAGCAGGAGCATAGGATAACTAGTTTCTAGACCTAGCTTTAGGAGCTCTGTGAGCAATAGGCATCAAGTATTCATAATAATATTCAAACATACAATGTAAATTTAAGCTAATAAATGATATTGATTGATTGAACGGCTTTGGTCTCGTAAGATGAACTCGGAAAGCCTCTAGTGCAGTACGAATATCCCAATAACTTGGTAGTGACAAGCACTGATTAGGGACTCACTCCCAGATGCCCTAGAAGGGTAGTATTAACACAATACAGAAAGTTGAGTCCACTATGATTGCACTAAATTAAAGAAAAAAACATCGAATTAGGAAGGAAAAATTGTAGGGTCGAGAAATGCCTAACGATTCGATACGAGGAATAATTCTAAGATAATAAACGGCTTAGTTCTCGTTTATTATGGCTGTAAAACGACGGCGGAAGCCACAATTAAGGCGCTAAAAATACATTTTTCAAGAAATATTAGGACATATTCCTAAACGAAATAATAAACCTTTAAAAACCAAATCGAAAGCAACAATAATTATGGGAAGATAGCCTATTACTACTGCTCGGAACTACCAACCGAATATTACAAAAATTGCAGCCTGCCGCGTGGACAGATAAATATGAGATTCCCAAGCAAATCAGGGGTATCAAAAAAGTTATCAGAAGTTATCAGCCGGTGACTTGAATCAAAGCAAATCAGAGGTCCCAAAAAGTTATGAAATGTTTAAACCTAAAGTAGAATATGAATTTGACGGATCCAATGAGGCCCTACAGTAGGCTTTATTAACCCAATTCTTAAAAATATAGAACGGTTTGCTGTCCGTTCTACGGTAATGTAATATAAATCAAGCAAAATAATATCCTATTTTAGTGGTTTGATCAAACCTAAGCGATCGGTGGCTCGCTTATCAACTAAAATAAATATAGTCACAAAGTGCTTGAGGGCAACATAAGAGAAAGGGATGACCAAAACAGCTACTCAAGGTCACAACAGTGTTATAAAATCTAGTACAAATATAGCATTAACCTATATGTAGAATAAAATTTATTTAAATTAAGAAATGCGGCAATCTTAAACTTATTGACAACAAATCGAATCAATAAATTTAGAATTAATTAACCGAAAGAGGGCAATACTCAATAACTCTTACCGCAAATCATAGCATCTTTTGGTGCTAAATGGAGCATATAAAATGAACTTTAAAATCTTTTACACTGTCCAAACCCCAAACTAACCCTATATAATATTGTGTAGTTATCTTCATCATAGGCGTAGTTAGGGAGATATTTGGAGGCGAAGTCTAAATTAGCACCCCACACTAATTTATTTTCATGTAAGTAGGTATACACTTTATATTTTTTTTTTTATGGCAGTGGCACACACACTAAAGGTAGATCCTATGGCGCTCGACGAGCGGTGTGTGTGCGAAGATGTTGATTGACACGGTTCTTGAATATTTCTAGGTTGTAATTAGTGGGAAACAGATGTCCTGGAAGTAAGTTCCACAGTGATGCAGTGCGCCATACAAAGGAGGTCTGTTAAAGCGATGTTCTAGGTGTTTCTAGTTGTACGACGAACTGGTGCGCTCCTGCCGTCTGTCGGGACTGCCTGACAGGAGTTGCCAGGGGCGGGATTAGATTCCGGGGTCAACTCCGGATCGCCGACGAGACGCACAGCCCTCCTCTGAATGGAATCCAGCAGCCTTAGGGTATGCTTTGGTGCGGCACCCCAGATATGTGAGCAATATTCTAAGCACGGTCTTATTTGCGCTTTGTAGAGCAAGAGGAGCAACTGCGGCGGTGTATAGAGTTTTTTGTTGCGAAATAGCGCACCAAGCTTCTGGGAGGCTGATTTTGCGATGTTAGCAACATGGTCATGCCATGACATATTGCTGTTGACCGAGACACCCAGCAGCCCGATTGACGAGGATGAAGGAATGGTCGATCCTGCCATAATTATGTCAGGGCCCGCTGTATTGGCCCTCTTAGTAAACGTTGCTGCTTGGGTCTTTGCTGCATTGAACTGGACCAAATTTCGGTCGCCTCAAGTTTGAACTTTTTCCAGGTCTTGATTAATTGCTGTAATCTGCTCCTGCCTGCGGTGATGAGTCTCAGTCGTTGGTAAGGGTTTTTCTGATCTAAAGTGGGAGACAAGGGTACTGTCATCTGCAAAACTGTAAACAGGATTATTCGTTTCGATCAGCAGGTCATTAATATAGATGAGAAACAGAGTTGGTGAAAGTATTGCGCCCTGAGGCACGCCCGCGTTGATGGTGAATGTGTCCGAGATGTGTCCATCGACTGCAACATGTAGGGATCGGTTCTTAAGGAAACTGGCCAGCCAGCTGCAGAGAGAGGCGGGCAGTCCCAAGGACGGCAGTTTGTTGAGCAGTCCGTCATGCCAAACTCTGTCGAATGCCTTTGAAATATCCAACGCAATCGCTCGAGACTCTCCGTAGTTTTCAATTGCCCTACTCCATATATGAGTGACATAGGCCAATATATCTCCTGTCGATCTCTCTTTGCGAAAGCCGTATTGATTATCGCTGATTATTCTGTTGCTCTCGAGGTACTTGAGTAGTTGCTGGTTGACTACACGTTCCATGACTTTGGAGATTATTGGAAGCAAGGCAATCGGGCGATAGTTTGAGGGCGTGGTTTTCTTGCCTTTTTTTGGAACAGGTTGCACTCGAGCGACTTTCCAAGAGGATGGGTATATCCCTTTTCTGTAAGAAAGAGAAAAAAGCCTGGAAAAACAGGTGTTAGCTCGTTGGCGCAGTTCTTTAGCACGATGGCAGGTATTCCGTCCGGTCCTGATGCCTTTTGCGTATCTAGTTCTTTAAGGATTTTGCGAATATCACGATGAGAAAACTTGACTTCTGCCATGGTGGTGTTGATGTTCGGTATAGTGGGGAGAGTCTTGCTTTGGGGCACGTCCAAGGTAGAGTGCGATGAAAACATTTTGGCGAGCATGTTTGCTTTTTCTTTGGCTGTAGTCGCCGTGATGCCACGTTCGTCCGTCAAAGGTGGGAGAGACGTTTTTGTAAAGTTGTTACTTACTGCCTTTGCTACCGACCAGAAATTCCTGGAACCACTGGGGCATTGCAAAAGTTTATTCCTGATCCTTTGATTGTGTTTGTCCTTAGTTTCGTCGATCACACGCTTGCACTCGTTTCTCGCTTCGATAAAATAATTGCGATTTTCAGCGGTCTGATTTTGCTGCCAGTACTTATAGGCTTGCTGTTTCCTTCCTACAGCTCTTTCGCATCTTTTGTCGAACCAGGTCTTTCCTTTTGATGGTAACTTGATGGAATTTGGGATGTATGCTTCCATTCCTGAGGAGATTACTTGCATGATCTCTTCGCAGCAGTCTGACGGGTCGTCAGTGGCAAAGCAGACGTCGAGCCAAGGAAAATCAAGGTAAAACTGCCTTAGATCGTCCCAGTTTGCAGAATTGTAATGCCAGATTTTGCGAGGCAATGGTGGATCCTTTTGTATGAGTGGCAATTCACAAACCGTTCTAATAAGTTTGTGGTCGGAGGTACCTAATGGCGGACCAACTGTAACCTTGTACTGGTCAGGATTGGTGGTCAGAAAAAGATCCAGGAGGGCGGCGAATTCGCCCCTCTCTGAGATTCGAGTTGGTTCGTCTACAAGTTGAGTAAGCCCGCAGCTGATGGCAAATGCTTCAGCCTCTCTACCTTCGTTGTCGGTCTTGTTGTGATGTTTGAGCCAGTTGGTGTTGTGGGCATTGAAGTCTCCCAGAACGATTATTTCTGAACTGGGGTGATCGACCTGTATTGAGTCAAAGGTGGTAGCTAGTGTTGAGAAAAAGCTTTGGTAGGCTCTATCGCTCGGAGGGCGATAGAGACAACATATAAACTTGGTTAATCCCTTGGCGGTGAACTTGAGCCACATGACGTCAAGGTTGTTCGGTTCGAGTGTTTCCTCTCGGTGGCATGAAAGGTCGCTTCGGACAAAAAGGCATATTCCGAACTTATGTCTAAATCGGGTATGTAAGTCGTAACCAGGATAAGGGTAGTTCACTGTTGTTGTTGTAGAACATACTTGTGTTTCTGTAAGGGCTAGTATGTGTGGTCTATTTGCCTGTAGATGTTGGTGTACCGAATTTATGTTTGTATTTAGGCCTCTTATGTTGCAGAAATCAATTCTAAATTGGTTCGGTATCTTTGCTGTCTGTGAAATGCGGAATGAAGGGCTCCCAGGGCCACCCAGCGCCCGGAGATCCGAATGGCCGGGGAGTTTACCTCCGGAATGTTTTGATCTTGGAAGTACCATCATGTCCATATTATTTTATTCCTACTGTGGAACCCGGAACCACCACCGCGGAAACGGAACGTGATTCGGGAAAACCACTTAGCGCCTCCCAGTTCTGGTGGGGTGGTCTTTCACCGGACGATGCGAGTAGGCGTATGCATCTACCACCTAGGGCCGCTTCCACTCGAAGCATCGGCCTCAGACTCATTCCTTTGGCGGTCCCTAGTCTGACAGGGCTTGACTATTTATATAATAAAATTTGCTGACCATTGCAACTTTAAGGTTCATAATTGCCTGCGCTGCTCACTCGCGTGTTTTATAGTTTATTTTGAATGCTTGCATAATATTTTCCAAGTTCAAGGTCAAACTTAGTATAATTAATTAGTAGTTTAAATGTTTGCAGTAGTTAACACATGCCCCCTCCCTCATAGCATTGTACCCCAATGTTCGCCAAGACCTCTACGTTAAAAATGAGAGAAATACCTTAATTCGAGAAGACGTGTGAGAAAGTTTAGGATATAATCAGTAGTCTTGTTAACTGTGGCTCCCACTTGACCATGCAAGTCCTTCTAATGCAGCTTTCACCTTGTACGGTGGTGCAATGCTCCTACTTAATACGAGGCTGCCATAGGTGCAAGCCTGTTTGATAGGACTGTTATTAGTTGCCATTGTTGTATTTTGTACATGTAACGAAAGAAATCGGTATATATAGATTATCAAAACGATAAATTTAATATGATTAAATTAAACAGTGCAAAATAAGAAAGATCTTCCAACAAACGAACTATTAAACTTTAATAAATGAAACAAAATAAACTTTTCACTTACAATGAATCAACAATAAGAATACCTACTAAATATATAAACAAGATTGGTGTCGATACATAAAGTTGCTATAAAACTTAAATTACATTATTTAATTATCATACCAAAAGGAGAAGGAAGACAAAATATCTGAATATAACAATAACAACTGATTAAGAAAGAAATAAATTAAGATAACAAAGCGAAAGAACCGAACAAAGGAGCTCACAGTCGGTTTATGTAATTAAAACAATGACAACTGAAGTTAAATTTACAAATAAAATTGCTTTGAAGAAAATTGTCTAAAATGTGGCATGTGGCAATGTGGTTGCCACTACCTTGATAGATATATACGAAACATAGACACGCTGATTTTATTTTGAATTTTACAAGATTTCTAGAATATTTATTTATATCATCTTATCAATTATCTGTCGACACAACGTCAAACAAAATCATGTTTTTCAAAGAAAAATATAATTGTCTACTAAAAAAAGAGACATGATCCAAAATTTTGCTTAAAAAAATATGGAATGTAGCCAAAGAAAATCACAAAATAATAAAATGAACTGTTCACATGCAATTAAGCAACAATAAGAATATTGTAACGTACAAACAAGATCAGTTAAAATGAAATATGTGTCGATAAGTAAAATTGCTATAAAACTTAAATTAGATTATATAATCAGAACAATCGGAAAAGCAAGATAAAATATACAAATAAACAACTGAATATGAAAGAGATAAATTAAAGTATAATTAAATCAAATGATGTAGGAAAGCGAAACCCTACACATATTCAGAACTCTACTTAACATATTAATTAATTCAGATAATAAACTGCTTACAAGCGACACAACAGGAATATATCCTACCATTAAACAAAATAAATAAAATCAATTAAAATTAGGTTTATTATCAAAAGACAAACTTTATAGGAATAAATCAAATGGAGCAAAATAAGAAAGATAGTCCAACAAATGAAAAATAAAACCCTAATAAATGAATAAAATAAACAGTTAACTTACAAATAAATACCATTAAGTTCAGTTAAAATAAAATATGTCATTAAATAAAATTACAATAAAATTTAAAATTTTATTATATAATCAAATCAAACGGAGAAGAAAGACAAAATATTTGAATAAACAACTGAATAAGAAAGAGATAAATTAAAACAACAAACCGCAAGGACATAACAGTGGAGCTCACAGTCAGTCTATGTAAGTGAAAGAGTGAAAAAATATTTACAAATAAAATTGTTTGAAGAAAGTTGTGTTAGAATGTGGTAAAAAGTTGCCACTACCCTGATATATACCAAACGTAAGACACGTCGATTTTATTTTCAATTTTTATAAGATTTCTAAAATATTTATTTATTTATGCCATTTTAGCAATAATTATTAACGACAACGTCCAATAAAATGGCTCTTAAAAGAAAAATAGAATTGTTTAACAAAATAAAGTCGCGAGCATCACAGTACACGTGATAGAAATGAATAATACTTCATTATCGAGTCTCAACTAATTTTACTTATTTGAGTCGGTTCCGATACGTTATAATCAACTCTAATAGATTTGGTTAGTTTTGGTTAGTCGTCGAATCAACTTTCGGTTAGTTTAACTTAGTGTCAACTTATTTTATTATTTTGAACTGGTTCCGATACGTTATAATCAAGTTTAATAGATTTGTTTAATTTTGGTTAGGGGTCTAATCAGTTTTCGGTTAGCTTCACTTAGTGTCAACTTATGTTAGTCATTTGAAACGGTTCCCATATGTTATAATCAATTTTAATAGATTTGGTTACTTTTGGTTAGTCGTCAAATCAACTTTTGGTTAGTTTTACTTAGTCTCAACCTACTTTCGTCATTTGAACCGCTTCCGATACATTATAATTAAGTTCAATAGATTTGGTTAATTTTGGTTAAGGGTCTAATAAAGTTTGGGTTAGTTTCACTTAGTGTCAACTTATTTTAGTTATTTGATTCGCTTTCGATAAGTTATAATCAATTCTAATAGGTTTGGTTAATTTTGGTTAGTTGTTGAATTATCTTTCAGTTAGTTTCACTTAGTCTCAACTTACTTCAGTCATTTGAACCGGTTTCGATACGTTATAACCAAGTTTAATAGATTTGGTTAATTTTGGTTAGTGGTCTAATCAAGTTTGGGTTAGTTTCACTTAGTGTCAACTTCTTTTAATCATTTGAGTCGGTTTCGATAAGTTACAATCAATTCTAATCGATTTGGTTAGTTTTGGTTAGTCGTTGATTCAACTTCCAGTTAGTTTCACTTACTCTAAACTTATTTTAGTCATTTGAACCGGTTCCGATACGTTATAATCAATTTTAATTGATCTGATTAGTTTTAGTTAGTCGTCCAATCAACTTTCGGTTAATTTCACTTACTGTAAACTTATTTTAGTAATTTGATTCAGTTTCGATACGTTATAATCATGTTTAATAGTTTTGGTTATTTTTTTTTAGTTTGGGTTAGTTTGGGTTAGTTTCCCTAACTAACCCAAACTAACCCAAACTAACCCAAACTAACCCAAACTTGATTAGACCAAGTTTGGGTTAGTTTCACTTAGGTCAACTTATTTTAGTTATTTGATTCGGTTTCGATAAGATAATAGGTTCTAAAGGTTTGGTTAGTTTTGGTTAGTTGTTGATCAACTTTCGGTTAATTTCACTTAGTCTCGACTTACTTTAGTCATTTGAACCAGCTCCGACACGTTATAACTAAGTTAAAAAGATTTGGTTATTGGTCTAATCAAGTTTGGATTAGTTTCATTTAGTGTCATCTTATTTTAGTCATTTGAATGTCAACTTATTTTAGTTATTTGATTCGGTTTCGATAAGTTATAATCAATTCTAATAGGTTTGGTTAGTTTTGGTTTGTCCTTGAATCAACTTTAGGTTAGTTTCACTTAATCTCAACATACTTTAGTCATTTGAACCGGTTTCGATACGTTATAACCAAGTTTAATAGATTTGGTTAATTTTGGTTAGTGGTCTAATCAAGTTTGGGTTAGTTTCACTTAGTGTAAACTTCTTTTAATCATTTGAGTCGGTTTCGATAAGTTACACTCAATTCTAATCGATTTGGTTAGTTTTGGTTAGTCGTTGAATCAACTTTCGGTTAGTTTCACTTAGTCTTAATTTATTTTAGTCATATGAACCGGTTCCGATACGTTATAATCAATTTGAATTGATTTGGTTAGTTTTAGTTAGTCGTCCAATCAACTTTCGGTTAATTTCACTTAGTGTAATCTTATTTTAGTAATTTGAGTCAGGTCTGATATGTTACAATCAAGTTTAATAGATTTGGTTAATTTTTGTTAGTGGGGTCTAATCAAGTTTGGGTTAGTTTCACTTAGGTCAACTTATTTTAGTTATTTGATTCGGTTTCGATAAGATAATGGATTCCAAAGATTTGGTTAGTTTTGGTTAGATGTTGAATCAACTTTCGGTTAATTTCACTTAGTCTCAACTTACTTTAGTAATTTGAACCGGTTCCGACACGTTATAACCAAGTTAAAAAGATTTGGTTAATTTTAGTTAGTGGTCTAATCAAGTTTGGATTAGTTACACTTAGTATCATCTCATTTTAGTCATTTGAGTATCAACTTATTTTAGTTTTGGTTAGTTTCACTTAGTCTCAACTTACTTTATCACTTAAACCGGTTTCGATACGTTATAACCAAGTTTAATAGATTTGGTTAATTTTGGTTAGTGGTTTAACCAAGTTTGGGTTAGTTTCACTTAGTATCAACTTCTTTTAATCATTTGAGTCGGTTTCGATAAGTTACAATCAATTCTAATCGATTTGGTTAATTTTGGTTAGTCGTTGAATCAACTTTCGATTAGTTTCAATTAGTCTCAAATTATTTTAGTCATATGAACCGGTTCCGATACGTTATAATCACTTTAAATTGATTTGGTTAATTTTAGTTAGTCGTCCAATCAACTTTCGGTTAATTTCACTTACTGTAAATTTCTTTTAGTAATTTGTGTCAGTTTCGATACGTCATAATCATGTTTAATAGTTTTGGTTAATTTTTGTTAGTGGTCTAATCAAGTTTGGGTTAGCTTCACTTAGGTCAACTGATTTTAGTTATTTGATTCGGTTTCGATAAGATAATAGATTCTAAAGG
>MU192700.1:0-12961 GCA_016904865.1 Pissodes strobi | reverse complement strand
TCAAGTTTGGGTTAGTTTCACTTAGGTCAACTTATTTTAGTTATTTGCTTCGGTTTCGATAAGATAATAGATTCTACAGGTTTGGTTAGTTTTGGTTAGTTGTTGAATCAACTTTCGGTTAATTTCATTTAGTCTCAACTTACTTTAGTAATTTGAACCGGTTCCGACACGTTATAACCAAGTTAAAAAGATTTGGTTAATTTTGGTTAGTGGTCTAATCAAGTTTGGATTAGTTTCAATTAGTGTCATCTTATTTTAGTCATTTTAGTGTCAACTTATTTTAGTTATTTGGTTCGGTGTCGATAAGTTATAATCAATTCTAATAGGTTTGGTTAGTTTTGGTTTGTCCTTGAATCAAATTTCGGTTAGTTTCAATTAGTCTCAACTTACTTTAGTCATTTTAACCGGTTCCGACACGTTATAACCAAGTTAAAAAGATTCGGTTAATTTTGGTTAGTGGTCTAATTAAGTTTGGGTTAGTTTCACTTAGTGTCAACTTCTTTTAATCATTTGAGTCGGTTTCGATAAGTTACAATTCTAATCGATTTGGTTAGTTTTGGTGAGTCGTTGAATCAACTTTCGGGTAGTTTCAATTAGTCTCAATTTATTTTAGTCATTTGAACCGGTTCTTATACGTTATAATCAATTTTAATTGATTTGGTTAGTTTTAGTTGGTCGTCAAATCAACTTTCGGTTAATTTCACTAAGTGTAAACTTATTTTAGTAATTTGAATCAGGTCTGATATATTATAATCAAGTTTAATAGATTTGGTAATAATTTTTGCTAGTGGTCTAACCAAGTTTCGGTTAGTTTCACTTAGGTCAACTTATTTTAGTTATTTGATGCGGTTTCGATAAGATAATAGATTCTAAAGGTTGGTTGGTTTTGGTTAGTTGTTGAATCAACTTTCGGTTAACTTCACTTCGTCTCAACTTACTTTAGTCATTTGAACCGGTTCCGACACGTTATAACCAAGTTAAAAAGATGTGGTTAATTTTGGTTTGTGGGCTAATCAAGTTTGGATTAGTTTCCCTTAGTGTCATCTTATTTTAGTCATTTGAGTCTGTTTCGATAAATTATAATAAATTGTAATAGATTTGGTTAGTAGTAGTTGTTGAATCAACTTTCGGTTAGTTTTACTTAGTCTCAACTTATTTTAGTCAATTAAACCGATAGTGGTCTCATCAAGTTTGGGTTAGTTTCACTTAGTGTTAATTTATTTTAGTCATTTGAGTCGGTTTCGATAAGTTATAATCAATTTTAATTGATATGGTTAGTTTTAGTTAGTCGTCCAATCAACTTTCACTTAGTGTGAACTTATTTTAGTAATTTGAGTCGGTTCCGATACAAGTTTAATAGATTTGGTTAATTTTGGTTAGTGGTCTAATCAAGTTAGGGTCAGTTTCACTTATTTTAGTCTTTTGAGTCGGTTAAGTCATCTGAGGTTAGTTTGACTCATTAATTTCAACTTATTTCAGTTATTTGAGCTAATATATTTGGTTAGTTGTCCAGTTAACTTTCGGTTGGTTTCACTTAGTATCAACTTATTTTAGTCATTTGAACCAGTTCTGATACGTTATAATCAACTGAGTAATTCTGTACCAATGCCATAAGAGAGAAAGAGAGAGAGAGGGTCATATACTTTATCACTCTTGCGAGACGAAAATTCCAAAACGTGTCGTTACATGGCCTTGAAAAATCGCTCCCATGAAACCAAAGAAGTATTCACTTCAAAAAGGCCCATAACCCAAAACTTTCCTATAAAAAATAAATAAAAACAATTAAAATAAGATGATTATCAAAAGATAAATTTTATATGAATAAATCAAACGGTGCAAAATAAGAAAGACATTCCAACAAACGAACCATAAAACTTTAATAAATGAAAAAAAATAAACTGTTCATAATTTGCATTTAAGTAACAATAAGATCCGTTAAAATAAAATATGTGCCAATATATAAAATTGCTATAAAACTTAAACTACAAATTACAAATCAAATCAAACGTAGAAGAAAGGCAAAATATAGGAATAAACAACTGAATAAGAAAGATATAAATTAAAAACAACAAAGCTAAATGGCAGAACAGAGGAGCCCACAGTCAGTTTATGCATTCGCATGCAACAGTGAAAAATTAAGATATTTAGTAATAACATTGTTTTGAAGAACATTGTCAGGAATGTGGCAGAAAAGGTTGACACTACTCTGATATATATACAAAACGTGAGACACGTCGATTTTATTTTAATTTTTGTAGGGTTTTAAAAATATTTATCTACTTATGCTATTTCATCAATTATCTATCAACGCATAATCACAATATAAGGATATTACAAATTAAATCAAGTAAAAGTACAAATCATAACCCCAACCATATTCAGACGTTCCTGGGGCACATTTGCCGTTGGCTCTCGTAATCGTACCATCCCCCCATTATTAATTAATTGAGTGAAAAGGGAGCTGGAAGATGTTACTCTGTCTGTTACACTTGACAGGTTTCTTAAAATTAATAAACTACCGATACGCCAGTTGCAATAAACCCAGAAATCGTCAGGGCTCGTTAAGTTATAGATTCAATATGGGCCCAGGGCGCTGAAAACTCATCTCCAGGACGTATTTGCCATTTTATCAAAATGATATTTCTTTAAGCGTTCAGAAACGAAAAAAGAATTTTTAATATACTAGAGGGCACATCAAAAATATTACGTTAATTTTTCGGCTCTAAATATTTTATTTGAGCTAAAAATTTAATTTATACTTACCAGAACAATTTGGGATAAATGTGTCTTTTTCAGTTTCCTTCTGTAAATCAAGCAACTAAAACCTCTCGAAAAGCGCACGAGAAGACAGGATTACAAACCACACCGCGAGATGGTAGAAATGTTTTTATTTATTTATTTATTAGTCAACAGGCAAAGCGCATTTTTACATAGATATATTAGGCAGAAGGTTTAAAGATAATTAAATACATTACGAAGTAGTAACGCTATAGTACAATCCAGTAATTTATCAGGTGACATTTATTACATATATGGACATGATGGTGCTTCCAGGATCAAAATATTCCGGAGGTAAACTCCCCGGCCATTCGGATCTCCGGGCGCTGGGTGGCCCTGGGAGCCCTTCATTCCGCATTTCACAGACAGCAAAGATACCGAACCAATTTAGAATAGATTTCTGCAACATAAGAGGCATAAATACAAACATAAATTCGGTACACCAACATCTACAAGCAAATAGACCACACATATTAGCCCTTACAGAAACACAAGTATGTTCTACAACAACAACAGTGAACTACCTCTATCCTGGTTACGACTTACATACCCGATTTAGATATAAGTTCGGAATATGCCTTTTTGTCCGAAGCGACCTTTCATGTCACCGCGAGGAAACACTCGAACCGAACAACCTTGACGTCATGTGGCTCAAGTTCACCGCCAAGGGATTAACCAAGTTTATATGTTGTCTCTATCGCCCTCCGAGCGATAGAGCCTACCAAATCTTTTTCTCAACACTAGCTACCACCTTTGACTCAATACAGGTCGATCATCCCAGTTCAGAAATAATCATTCTGGGAGACTTCAATGCCCACAACACCAACTGGCTCAAACATCACAACAAGACCGACAACGAAGGTAGAGAGGCTGAAGCATTTGCCATCAGCTGCGGGCTTACTCAACTTGTAGACGAACCAACTCGAATCTCAGAGAGGGGCGAATTCGCCGCCCTCCTGGATCTTTTTCTGACCACCAATCCTGACCAGTACAAGGTTACAGTTGGTCCGCCATTAGGTACCTCCGACCACAAACTTATTAGAACGGTTTGTGAATTGCCACTCATACAAAAGGATCCACCATTGCCTCGCAAAATCTGGCATTACAATTCTGCAAACTGGGACGATCTAAGGCAGTTTTACCTTGATTTTCCTTGGCTCGACGTCTGCTTTGCCACTGACGACCCGTCAGACTGCTGCGAAGAGATCATGCAAGTAATCTCCTCAGGAATGGAAGCATACATCCCAAATTCCATCAAGTTACCATCAAAAGGAAAGACCTGGTTCGACAAAAGATGCGAAAGAGCTGTAGGAAGGAAACAGCAAGCCTATAAGTACTGGCAGCAAAATCAGACCGCTGAAAATCGCAATTATTTTATCGAAGCGAGAAACGAGTGCAAGCGTGTGATCGACGAAACTAAGGACAAACACAATCAAAGGATCAGGAATAAACTTTTGCAATGCCCCAGTGGCTCCAGGAATTTCTGGTCGGTAGCAAAGGCAGTAAGTAACAACTTTACAAAAACGTCTCTCCCACCTTTGACGGACGAACGTGGCATCACGGCGACTACAGCCAAAGAAAAAGCAAACATGCTCGCCAAAATGTTTTCATCGCACTCTACCTTGGACGTGCCCCAAAGCAAGACTCTCCCCACTATACCGAACATCAACACCACCATGGCAGAAGTCAAGTTTTCTCATCGTGATATTCGCAAAATCCTTAAAGAACTAGATACGCAAAAGGCATCAGGACCGGACGGAATACCTGCCATCGTGCTAAAGAACTGCGCCAACGAGCTAACACCTGTTTTTCCAGGCTTTTTTCTCTTTCTTACAGAAAAGGGATATACCCATCCTCTTGGAAAGTCGCTCGAGTGCAACCTGTTCCAAAAAAAGGCAAGAAAACCACGCCCTCAAACTATCGCCCGATTGCCTTGCTTCCAATAATCTCCAAAGTCATGGAACGTGTAGTCAACCAGCAACTACTCAAGTACCTCGAGAGCAACAGAATAATCAGCGATAATCAATACGGCTTTCGCAAAGAGAGATCGACAGGAGATATATTGGCCTATGTCACTCATATATGGAGTAGGGCAATTGAAAACTACGGAGAGTCTCGAGCGATTGCGTTGGATATTTCAAAGGCATTCGACAGAGTTTGGCATGACGGACTGCTCAACAAACTGCCGTCCTTGGGACTGCCCGCCTCTCTCTGCAGCTGGCTGGCCAGTTTCCTTAAGAACCGATCCCTACACGTTGCAGTCGATGGACACATCTCGGACACATTCACCATCAACGCGGGCGTGCCTCAGGGCGCAATACTTTCACCAACTCTGTTCCTCATCTATATTAATGACCTGCTGATCGAAACGAATAATCCTGTTTACAGTTTTGCAGATGACAGTACCCTTGTCTCCCACTTTAGATCAGAAAAACCCTTACCAGCGACTGAGACTCATCACCGCAGACAGGAGCAGATTACAGCAATTAATCAAGACCTGGAGAAAGTTCAAACTTGGGGCGACCGAAATTTGGTCCAGTTCAATGCAGCAAAGACCCAAGCAGCAACGTTTACTAAGAGGGCCAATACAGCGGGCCCTGACATCATTATGGCAGGATCGACCATTCCTTCATCCTCGTCAATCGGGCTGCTGGGTGTCTCGGTCAACAGCAATATGTCATGGCATGACCATGTTGCTAACATCGCAAAATCAGCCTCCCAGAAGCTTGGTGCGCTATTTCGCAACAAAAAACTCTATACACCGCAGCAGTTGCTCTTGCTGTACAAAGCGCAAATAAGACCGTGCTTAGAATATTGCTCACATATCTGGGGTGCCGCACCAAAGCATACCCTAAAGCTGCTGGATTCCATTCAGAAGAGGGCTGTGCGTCTCGTCGGCGATCCGGAGTTGACCCGGAATCTGGATAGTCTGGAACATCGCAGACATGTGGCCGAGATGTCTCTGTTTTACAGATACTTTCACGGCAGATGTTCCCAGGATTTGGCCCACATAATCCCGCCCCTGGCAACTCCTGTCAGGCAGTCCCGACAGACGGCAGGAGCGCACCAGTTCGTCGTACAACTAGAAACACCTAGAACATCGCTTTAACAGACCTCCTTTGTATGGCGCACTGCATCACTGTGGAACTTACTTCCAGGACATCTGTTTCCCACTAATTACAACCTAGAAATATTCAAGAACCGTGTCAATCAACATCTTCGCACACACACCGCTCGTCGAGCGCCATAGGATCTACCTTTAGTGTGTGTGCCACTGCCATAAAAAAAAAAATATAAAGTGTATACCTACTTACATGAAAATAAATTAGTGTGGGGTGCTAATTTAGACTTCGCCTCCAAATATCTCCCTAACTACGCCTATGATGAAGATAACTACACAATATTATATAGGGTTAGTTTGGGGTTTGGACAGTGTAAAAGATTTTAAAGTTCATTTTATATGCTCCATTTAGCACCAAAAGATGCTATGATTTGCGGTAAGAGTTATTGAGTATTGCCCTCTTTCGGTTAATTAATTCTAAATTTATTGATTCGATTTGTTGTCAATAAGTTTAAGATTGCCGCATTTCTTAATTTAAATAAATTTTATTCTACATATAGGTTAATGCTATATTTGTACTAGATTTTATAACACTGTTGTGACCTTGAGTAGCTGTTTTGGTCATCCCTTTCTCTTATGTTGCCCTCAAGCACTTTGTGACTATATTTATTTTAGTTGATAAGCGAGCCACCGATCGCTTAGGTTTGATCAAACCACTAAAATAGGATATTATTTTGCTTGATTTATATTACATTACCGTAGAACGGACAGCAAACCGTTCTATATTTTTAAGAATTGGGTTAATAAAGCCTACTGTAGGGCCTCATTGGATCCGTCAAATTCATATTCTACTTTAGGTTTAAACATTTCATAACTTTTTGGGACCTCTGATTTGCTTTGATTCAAGTCACCGGCTGATAACTTCTGATAACTTTTTTGATACCCCTGATTTGCTTGGGAATCTCATATTTATCTGTCCACGCGGCAGGCTGCAATTTTTGTAATATTCGGTTGGTAGTTCCGAGCAGTAGTAATAGGCTATCTTCCCATAATTATTGTTGCTTTCGATTTGGTTTTTAAAGGTTTATTATTTCGTTTAGGAATATGTCCTAATATTTCTTGAAAAATGTATTTTTAGCGCCTTAATTGTGGCTTCCGCCGTCGTTTTACAGCCATAATAAACGAGAACTAAGCCGTTTATTATCTTAGAATTATTCCTCGTATCGAATCGTTAGGCATTTCTCGACCCTACAATTTTTCCTTCCTAATTCGATGTTTTTTTCTTTAATTTAGTGCAATCATAGTGGACTCAACTTTCTGTATTGTGTTAATACTACCCTTCTAGGGCATCTGGGAGTGAGTCCCTAATCAGTGCTTGTCACTACCAAGTTATTGGGATATTCGTACTGCACTAGAGGCTTTCCGAGTTCATCTTACGAGACCAAAGCCGTTCAATCAATCAATATCATTTATTAGCTTAAATTTACATTGTATGTTTGAATATTATTATGAATACTTGATGCCTATTGCTCACAGAGCTCCTAAAGCTAGGTCTAGAAACTAGTTATCCTATGCTCCTGCTCCGCCACACAACTCCTTACGGAACGGTACATCAAGTAAACACAGGCACTCAATTTCGTTTAGATATTCAAGTTATTTGGGCTCGGCCCTTCAACTGTATTGAATTAATAAGTTACCAATGGATGTTTGTTCGATTTTCTAATTTTAAAGTCGTGTGATGGTGAGAGAAGTTGACAGGGAAAAAGCACGTCGGAAAGCCCTGCTTAAGAATGACGGCACAACATTTATATGTACACTATATATACATGAGTTTAGCTCCGCCCCCTAGATCGAGGCGGTCGCTATTTCAGCGAGCATGCTGCTCGATATTGCAGTTTTGATAAAAGTAACTAAAAGTTATATTTATCAAGTCCTTGTGAGAAAAAATTTAAGGTTACTTGAAAAATAGTCGAGTTACTACGATCGCAGGCTTCCAGGAGACTTGCATAGTCTTCCATGGCCTGTATAAGCTGAGGTATATTGACAAGAGAGTTGATTTTATGTACAATATTATTGAGTTTAATGAAATCGCCAGATGGGCCTAGTGATTGGGTGCCTGTACTTACATTTTCATTCGTGTTTACATTATTTAAGTTTACGTTTGAATTATGCACTTTATTGACACTAATTCGCCTAATCGGGGGAAAGTCTCTATTGTAGGATCTACTTGGGTTGTTCTGGACTGTCTCTTGCCATGCCGGCTTAGCAGGCTGCGGCGCAGGCATATACGTCTTCTTGGATTGATTTCCTTGATTCGTTTGGGCTCGTTGTTGCAATTGTGCTAATTTGAAGCGATACACCGGGCATTGAGGATCAATGGACCGGTGATCTCCCCCACAGTTTACGCACTTGATATCGTCGCAACTGCATTCAATTATTTGATGGGGCCCCGCGCACTTCGAGCACCTCCATTCTCTACGGCAGTATGTCAGGGCATGTCCATGCCCCTGACAACGCTTGCACTGCATTATGCCTTTATCATTACGACGGTATTCCCATGATATACGCACTGACATCAAATATCTGCATTTCTGGTTGAGATGTTTAATAGTAACATTGGATTCCAGCACAACCAGGTACAATGGATTTCTCGTTTTCTTCATAACATATACTTCCTTGATTTTAAGGTCATACTCCTCGATAAGAGCATTTCTTACTTCCTGCGGGAGGATATCGCCGTCTAAGCCTTTTAGGACAAAGGCGTGCGTCTTCTGTAGTTTTTCGGCGTATGAATGATATTGTATATTATCATTGTCGAACATGCGTTTTAAATTTAGCCAATCTTTCGTTGCATTGCAAAAGATGACTATTGAATTGCGAGTGTATTTGAGTTTATATTCAGTGACGTTTGCTGCCCTAAGGTTGGCTACAAATTCATTATGGTTTTTAGGGCCCCCTTTGATTACAATAGAGGGTGGCGGGGTAATTTTAGTGCGGAGTTGTTGCTTGGGTCTCGGAATGACCCGGGTGGATCTGCGTGTTGCAGTTATGGTCTCCTGCTCAGTCGAGATAGATCCGGCATCGTCCTCGGTTTCGCTTAGCGGCTGAAACCTATTTTCCGTATGTATTGGGGTCCTTTGGGTGGTTGGATCACCACCAACGTCCAGGAATACCTTTCTGATATTGCGTTTAAACGGCACCGTTTTATATGGTACCTTGAATTCGGTGTCTGTCGAAGGAGGCGGGATGAGATTTGTGGGAGTGGCCACATTATTTCGGGAGGGTGGAGCTATCGGATCTGGCTGGGTCGATGTCGATGCTGCGGTTTGGATGAGGGTCACCTGAAGGTCGGGTTTTTTGGTGTTTACGTCGATTTTCTGTTTTTTTGCCTCTGTCGACGAAATATCACTTTTTGCTGTATTTTGAGATGCGGTTGCGGGTTTCTTGTATCGTTGGCCACAATCTACTCGTGATTTGGCCGCTCTTTTCTTTATTGTTGCAGGATGTATATCAGTTAGGTGTTTAATAGCGCGCTCTAGTACTCGCTTTAAAGGTGACATGGTTGTAGCGGGATCAGATATATTATGATGCGATTTTTCACATATGCTGCATTCGTGCCTATGCATAGCTAATTTCTTTAGGAGGAGGTTTTCCTCTTTTAAATCGTCGCCTGCTGTTTTTACCTTTAAGGGATGGGTCTTATTGCAGTGATCTCTCGCTGCCTTTGTTATGTCCTCTAGTTCTTTGCGTGATTTTTGTTCGATATTATCGGTTAGTGCCATGTATGCATCAGTGCATACTACCCAGCTTGTCATGGCTGTTTTAATGACATGAAACAGCTCGTGCGATTCACGCCTAGCTGCTGATGTTCTCTCACTCGCGTCAGAGTCTGATTGCGTTAATGAGATGTCTCCACCCGTCTCAGACATTGCGGTATTAGTCCCGGGGTCCGTCCCCGGAAACTTGAAATTTATAAGATCTCTACTCTATTACAGGGATTTGCTAACAAATCCGAGCTAGAGCATGAGAAATAAGCGCACTATGTACTGTAACTCTATTTGACTACTTGAACCACGAAATTCGGTTGAAAAACGCGGGCGGGCTCGGTTTTCTGGAGACCACGCAAAATCCAGTCTGCTTCGTTAGACGGTACAAAGCAGAGTTACCAAAGCCGTTGATTCTCCAGCAACCCTCCGACTCAAGAGAGGATTTTATCACCGGGCGATCCCACTGCAGTGTTATCACCGGGCTATCCCACTACAGTTTTACCATCGGGGCTCTCGAGTGTTATTGCAGTACCTGGGTTTTGCTACAAGTGCCCAGCGTCTCCACCAGAGGTACTTCTTACCTCCACTACTGAGCTTGGCGAACCGGATCTAATAGGGTAACGTTGACTAGGTTCTAATGTAATCACTTTATTTTCCTTGCCGGTTGATTTAATAATTACTATTGATATATATATTTGATTGATATTTTTCCTGTCGATTAATAATCGTTTTTAATATTTAAATATAAATTCAGTCTTGTTGGCCAAGCTTTAACTTGAACTTGATATATTTATTTCCACATTACAACTTGTAAATCACATTTCCTAGCGTAAGTATGCCTAGTTCTACAAACTGTGGTTACGCCTGTCGTAGTTCCTTCAACAACGTGGCCCACAGATCACCCTTAGGGGGTTGCTCTTATACCTATCTTACGTACTAGGGGTTGTGGTATTGAAGGCAGCTTAAACTTTCCCTGGGAATACCCCTCAAAGTCGCTATAGGGGTTAGTTGGCCGAAGCTTTATGGATATAGCTGTACTTTTTGCGAGTATATACAATATTTACAGGAGATTATGCAAGGAAAAACATAAGAAAAACCTTGCTTCAATACTCTCGAGGAGTAGGAGTACAGAATGCTAAAATGACGCCACAATATGTACAACATAGACTAAGAATAAAGTGCTATATACAATATATACAAAGTTTAGGAGACTTAATGATAAGTCTGCTCCGGTATACTGTAACAGCATTAAGCGCAATGGTCGAGTCCCGCGGGTCAAGCTGCGGAGACACGGATGCTTCGGTGGCTAATAGTCATGTAAGTTAAATCGGTTGCTGCTGCGTATTTATAAGACGAGCAGGTCCCTTAACAAGCTTCGCCCCCGTGTCCGAACACGGTGAGCCGGCCCACCAGGCAGCAGGGTATACATAGTATACACTAGTCAGTGAAGGCTAGTGTTTCTGCTGTCCTGATACTTTTGATTTTTTGTTTTTTTTTTCGATATGTTTGATTTGAAGAAGAAATATAGAAAAATATGATGGATAAATGAAGGCATTTTGTTACTGATCACAGATTTATATTTGCTAAACTACGGTGGTCGCAGCTGCTTGTAATAAGTAGATATATCGCGATATATTGTGCCGTGAGCGGTGCGGTGTTCAGGATTGTATCTTGTGTCTGCAATATTAACAGTTAGGGGTGAGCCTTTGATCTGGTGCTCGTAAAATCTGCATGCGTGGTTGTCGATGTACTCCTCGACATTTTCAACTCTAGCCCACGCATGCAGGTCTTCGATTCTAATGCGATCTCGCAGCGTTAGCGAGAACGCCGCCCTCAAATAATGATTTTGTAGCACTTGCAGTTTGCGCTTGTGTGTTCTCGCCACCGAACACCACACCGGTGCACCGTACATTAAAGCAGGTCTTATGACGGATTTGTAGAGTATCAGCTTGTTGGCAGGACTCAGGAATGACCGGCCTGCTACCAACAAGCTCAGGCCCTTCTTGATAGTCGCGTTTTTATTTGCTATTGATGCGATGTGCTTACTAAAGTTTAGTTTTGTATCTAGTGTCAGCCCGAGATATTTAACTTGCGTTTTCGGCAATATAGGCGTATTCCCCACTATTAGTGGAGTAGTTTCTATATCTTTCCTCTTGCGAGTAATAATTATAAGCTCGGTTTTGTTTGCATTAAGCGAAATTTTCCACTGATTATAGTACGGTAATAATAGGCCTATGTGTTCGCCTATATTCGACTTTGCCACCTCAGCCTTGGGATCTAGGGAATAGATTGCCGTATCATCGGCAAAGAGGGCTTTGCTGGTTCTAGGATGAGACGGAATATCTGCTATATAAAGATTGAATAGCAGCGGCGACAATACCGTGCCTTGCGGCACACCTGCCAGCAGTCTCCTGCTCGCAGAAGCGCGCTTCTCTACTCTAGTACCGAAAGTGCGTCCGGCAAGGTATGATGCGATCAAGGATACTATGTGAAGTGGAAAGTTGTACTTCGCTAGAAGTTTATAGAGTAGCCCCGCGTGCCACACCCTGTCGAACGCCTTCTCAATATCCAGTAGTAGCAGAGCAGTAGACTGTCGACTATTAAAGCCTTGGGAAATGTCAGAAGCGATCTTCGCGGCCAGCATGACAGTGCCATGTCGGCCGCGAAAACCGAATTGCTCCGGTGGCAGTATGTTTAACCGCTCGACCTCCCTGCTGATCCTCGGCAAGATTAGCCTTTCAGCCACCTTCCCGAGGGTGTTCAGCAGCGAGATCGGTCGGTAAGATGAGGGCAAAGTTAGGTCTTTTCCCGGCTTTGGGAAATGTATGACGCACGCTGCTTTCCAGGGGGTTGGGAAATGTTGCAGCTTGATTACCGCATTAATTATATGCATAAAATGGATCAATGATTTTCTAGGTAAATTTTTTAAGATTAAGTTCGGAATTTCATCCGGGCCGGGAGCCTTGTTTCTCGGAAGATGACAAAGTGCTTTGCGGATTTCCGCCGGCGTGACTCTCAACTTATCAAACACTGCCGGAGGGATAGGATATTTGCGTGACTCGAGCGCTCGTACAGTAGTACTGCAGAGTATTTGGTCAGGTAGGCTGTCTGGCGCCTCGCTGTAGACGCCCTCCAGATAATCGGCGAAGGCCTCCGCTTTTCCCAGATCATCCACCGCGTCAATGCCACGGTGTCTAATCACAGGAATCCGTGTACTACCTCCGCGTACTCGTCTGGCAAGCCTCCACAGCGAGCCGTCATCCCTACTAACCTTATTTATGTATTCTAGCCAAGTTTGGCTGCGATACTCGCGGATCTTAATCCTGATCTCCTCCGTCAGTGCGCTGATTTGAGC
>JAEQML010060049.1:0-27748 GCA_016904865.1 Pissodes strobi | reverse complement strand
TATCCTGGTGATAAAACCCTGTAATAACCCAATACTAATTAGACGAAGCCCCTTACTTCAATGAAAAAACTACAGCCCCCCTTGCATAAATATATTTTCTTTATAAAACAAATCCCCCAAATATTATCACTGCATTTTCAATGACTATCAGCAAATAAAAGAAATACAAATAGTTCAAACAACTTGCATATAAAAAAGAAATAGGTATGAATCACCCCTAAATAATATAAACTTCCTCATATGATCAAAACTATAGTCACATTAAAACAAAAATTCAGATGTGATAAAAGGAAGTAGGTAAAATATCTCACGTAATGCAATGCAAATGATGGTCATTGTAAAAAATTGGTTAACACAGCTAAAGGCAATTAAATCATTAAATTAGACACAAAAATTTTAGCAATATTTAACCCTCTTAAGTCTGAGGGTTGCTGGAAAATCAACGGCCTGGGTCTTGTAAGATGAGCTCGGAAAGCCTCTAGAAATAATGGAAAATGACCCTTATCGTCATGGCGTCCATGTGTTTCTTAAGCAATAAAAGAAAAATAATTTCAGAATAAAAAGCTTACCTAGAGCAGTACGGATATCCCAATAACTTGGTAGTGTCGAGCACTGATTAGGGACTCACTCACAGTTTCCGTAGAAGGGTAGTTTTAACACAATACAAGAAGTCGAGTTCCCTATGACTGCAAAATGCTTTCTTTAACACCTATGGGTATTTCTAGAAAAATCCTGCATCCGTTTTAGTCAATTTGCCTTCCAATTTCTTGGAAGGCAAATTGACTAAAACGAGAAACGAGATGATCGCTTTCAGTCAATTTGCCTTTCCTCTTCCGCGAGATTAGAAAAAAAGAACATCGAATCAGGAAAAAATGTAGGGCCGAGAAATGCCTAACGATTCTAACGATTCGATACGAGGAATAATTCTAAGATAAAAAGCGGCTTAGTTCTCATTTATTATGGTTGTAAAACGACGGCGGAAGCCACAATTAATGAGCTAAAATTAAAATTTTCAAGAAATACTAGGAAATATTCCTAAACGAAATAATAAACCTTTAAAAATCGAAACCGAAAGCAACAATTATGGAAAGATAGCCCATTACTACTACTCAGAACTACCAACCGAATATTACAAAAGATGCAGTCTGCCGCGTGGAAAGATAAATATGAGTTCTCCAATCAAATCAGGGTTCCCAAAAAGTTATCAGAAGTTATCAGACGGAGATTTGAATTAAAACAAATCAGGGCCAACAAAAAGTTATGAAATGTTCAAACCGAAAGTAGAATATGAATTTGACGGATCTAATGAGGCTTTACAGTAGGCTTTATTAACCCAATTCTTAAAAATGAAGAACGGCCAGCAAACATAATTAATGTAATATAAATAAGCAGCAGTAGCAGCAGCAGCAGCAGCAGCAATAAGTTAAACTAATAATATAATATCTAATTTTAGTGGTTTAATCAAACCTAAGCGAGCCACATATTATGAACTAAAATAAATATAGTCACAAAGTACCTGAGGGTAACATAAGACAAAGGGATAATCAAAGTAGCTTCAGACCACAACAGTGTTACAACAGCTACTGCATATATATTATTACCAACGCAAGCTTATTGACAACAAATCGAATCAATAAATTTTAAATCAATTAACCGAAGAGGTTAATACTCAATAATTCTTACCACAAAATGTAGCATCTTTCGTTGCTAAATGCAGCATATAAAATGAAATATAAAATCTTTTATTGTGGCAGAATCAGACTGTTACACGTTTTAGTACAGTCAAATTGTGTTTTAATAAAGAAATTCAGAATAAAAAGTTGAAACTTGGCTTAGTAATAGTTCAAACAGTTCTGAGCATGGTTTCATCGAGTCCCATGATATCCCGGATGGGGAAACGCCGCCATGTTAATTTAAAAACCGCCATATTTGTTTCCAATAAACAGTTATTTAATCGCTTTCTTTAGAGTTCTAATTAAATTTTTTCGTTTTAGTTATCTCTTGGGAATTTCAAAAGGGGTAATTTTTTACTTAAATGACTTGGGCGTCACCTCCAGGGGGAGGAGAAGGCGTGGAAGGGCGTCCCCCGCCCACCAATATTATACTAAAAATAAAAAAGTACATTGACAGCATTGAATGAATGTAAAACATATTGATTTTATTTAAATTTACGAAAATTATGCCTTCTAATAAATAAGAGCTGACGACCGCCACTGCTTGACAGTAGAATATCTAAAATTTAAATTTAAATTAATAGGGTTTCGGACATTTTTTTTACTATGATCTATTACAAAATTTAAGCGATTCATTTTAACTTAAGCTCCTGGATCTGACTCCTCGTTCGACATGCCGCTTACGATTACGGTTGCCTATGTCATCTACGTTCTTGATCCTGCATGAAACATATTAACTTCAACAAATCTCATGAACAAAAACTTGTAGCATCCCAAATTACATATTATCTTGGGCTTATTCAAGGTCTCTCCTAATCTCTACTATTCTGGTTGTTGTCTGTTGTTCCGGATGCCGGAACATAACTATAGTAGGTATTATTTGTTATATAAAGGGTACTGTTTATCGGACCTTCTTCCCTTAAGTCGTCAACCTCAGTTGCCTCATCGACGTCAATTTCTTCTATCGGTTCAGCCTTGCTAAAACAATTTTCACCTACACAGGTTCCACTCATCGTGCTACAAGTGAGGCCTGATCGGCGACACTCGCACTTATTACTGCGGTCCCCCTTGCAAGTGCAAAATATAAGCTTCAGTAGGTGAGGAGGAGCTGCGTTTATTAGAGTCACTACTGGCTACAAAACACCATCAAGGAATGTCCAGCCTCAATCACTGGGGTCAAGATCCACACCACACCACTGTTTAACCTGGTGATAAACCCGATAGAAATTATACTTAGTTGCCACTGTGGTTGGTGGCAGAGTAGCTAGATCCAGCTTACCTTGTATAGTTTGCTTTGCCACTGATGAGACGTATTTTTTAAATCTACATTTATTTAGACCGTCTGATCTAGACCCCCCATACAACTCTACCAAAAACTCCTCGCCAGCTTCCTCAGCATTTTCTTTTTCAAAAACAGTAACGATATTTAAAGCCACGATACTTTCCTATTCCAAAGAATCGCATGAAGAAAAAGTATTACCTCGCAGATGTCGGCAAGGTCTGATGCCAAAGTTTTTCCTCGGAATATTTTACGTGGTTTTTCTGGCGCTAGCGCTACCGAGATCAACATAAAATTGCTGGTTTCAACAGGGAAAAGCCCAATAATCAAGAAGGGAAGATCCGTGTCTTTAACAACTACTACAGCTTTGCAACCCTCCTGTGATTTTGATAATGCCGCCCTAATAATGATACAGTCTGCATTTGCGTTCGCTTGCAAAACACCTAGACCTTCTGCCTCCAAATAAGTTTTAAGAAGGAAAATGAAGGCAGATTTATTTCTTGGTTTACTCAAAATTACTTCCCTGGCACCCTTACCGGATTAGAACTGTCAATTTTCTAGTCTCTTGTAGACGTGTTTCCTCTTCTCTGATGTTCTGCATCCTTTGTTGTGGGACCGCTGTCATATCCGTCGAACACTACGATAGTGTTAAGTCCGTACGTTGTCTTGACGTAGTTGACATATCTCTTGCATACTTCACTATACATTACAGTATCAATACTTGGCCACGGAACTCGATGCAGGAGATCTCCTCCACCCAATTTGTGGAAAGGATTCTCTGGGAGAACTTCACCGGGAGGGCAAATTTTGGAAATAATATTAATGTGTTCACTTTGTTGCCTTCCTCATAAGACCATGCCTAAGTAATGCTGTTGGATAGGGTGCAAGCTCATACTGCAAACATTCCTGATAATTGACCGTCATCTTCACCATACAAATTATACGGTGAAAAAGAATAAGTGGGTTGTCCTTTGCCCACCGTTCGCCAACCTTTATGGTGGCAGATAGAGAAGCAAGATTGACTACCTTGTCTTTTCGCTGTAACGTTGGATTAGTAAAGGACTTCCCTGCAACTTTTATAATTCCTTCTTAATCCAGCAGCGTGGACAAAATGCTATAATTATTATATAGTATAGCTAGATTAAAAAGATTTAATAATATCTTAGAATTATAAGGTATTTATTTCTAGATTTTTCCTGTTTTTGAAATGATTTGTATACATTTGTATAAATCGCCAAAAATTCCCCATTTCTAAGTAATTTACTATCAGAAAAATAAAAAGGTATTGCCTTAGTTATTAAATGAAAAACAGTGTACAAAATATTATTCAGAAACCAAATGGAAAAGAAAAAAATTCTGTCGACGAAAATTAAATAGGTATGGCAGATTAAAATTCAAGATGGCGGCATTTCCCCAGCCGGGATGTCCCGGGACTCGACTGAATCATGTTCAACACCATTTAAACTTCAACTTCACAAAATTTTAACTTTTTATTCCAAATTTCTTTAATACCCCCATTTTCGGCACAAATTGACTATACTATTTGTCAAATGTATGATATCACATATAATATTACCTTTCGTGGGATTTTCCAACCGACCCATTTTTGAAGCTCCAAGTCTTACCTTCGCCTTATTGTTGGTTATTTTTTGGTTAGTGCCTGGAACTCAGTCCTTAGTGGGACTAATGCTTTTATCAGAAGCTTTTCCCGTTTACCTTTTGAGGTGTTGAGCAAATAACAGGCCCTTTACAGGGCCCTATCGACGGGTTTTCATTTTCTTGGTTACTAACCCAAACTAACCTAAACAGGAATCAAGTTTTTCGACTAGTCTTTGACTGGGGTATCTCCAGCTGCCCGTAGAGTCCTTCTTCTATCGAGGAATTTCCTTGTTTCCACGTGCACTTTAATGAGGTATATCTCTCTGAGGAGGCCAAACCGTTTCTTTGCCACATTTTCTTTAAAATGTTAATATCTAGTTAATTGTGTTTAACCTAAAACAAATCTAATTAGCATATGCTTGAATTTTTTTTATGGAAACATATTATATGGTATTGGTTCTGCTGCTGCTGCTTCTTAGATGTGGGTTTCGCGCATGCGCATTTGCCCAGTTCACAATGTATAAACTCGCAGAACCGCCCTGTTAAGGGCATCTGACATTCGTCATGGTCCACCTTTTTAATTACTTTACTTTTTAACAATAACACTTTTCAACGTCTCATTTTCATCCGTAATCACTTTTATTCTATGTAACAGATGCAGATAGGAGGTGTTAGTAAGACAATTCACAACAAAGGACAAAACTCTTCTCTCTCCCGGGCAACAGAGGAGCATTACACATCCCGAAAGTTGCCTCGGATAAGGTTCCCTGGGGAAGAAGAGAGAGATAGATTAAATATTTTAAACTAAAAACTATAAAATTTTTGAATCATAGATTTACTTTGTTATGAGTCAAATAATTCATTAGTACCACAATAATATTATTATTAACGTTTGCTAACACAGTGTTCACTGACAAAGGGCTAGGGCAACCTATACTGATTAGATCTTGATAGAGATCACCTTCCATAATTGGACAATTAAATAAAATGTGCTCCAGATCTGCCACACCCGTATTACATTCACAATACGAGTGTTCCAGAAGACCAATTCTGAACATATGTGCTGGATATAAACCGTGACCTGTTCTCATTCTGATGATTGTTGTAAGATGTCTTCTATCAACGTAGTCAATGTTCTTATACCATGGTATCTTAGGAAATTCCCCCTGAATTGATGCATACCATCTTCCTTTGTTTTGTGTGGACTCACTCCATGCAGACCTCCATGCATTACTCATTTCTTCTTTAATGACTGGAAACAGATCATATTTATCCAATTTAATGGTCAAAGGAATTCTTAAAATTCGTCCAACATTAGCAAGTTTGTCAGCAATTTCATTTCCGTGAATACCAGAGTGACTCGGAATCCATGAAAGTAAAATGTCGAAACCGTGTTTGTTCGCATCCAATAAATACTGTTTGGTCAAGAAACTAATATGATCCAATTTTGGAGAGATTACTGTCTTATTAATTTTTTGAATGGCACTTAAAGAATCAGTGAAAATTACAGCCTTTCTAATATCTTTTTCCATACATAGGGTACAGGCTCTATTAATAGCAATTATTTCCGCAGAACAAATCTGTGTTAATCCAGGAAGTCTTTGTGAAAACCGAAAATCCAAAGAAGGACAGAAAACCCCATATCCAACTGATTTAGTCTTGGAATCTTTGGATGCATCAGTAAATATCCAAGTGTGGTCAGGAACCATGGTGTACGCCTTTTCCAGAAAGATTTTGTTACTAAAAGATTCAGATTTCTTCATGTTAAAATTTATAATTCTAATTGTAGACAGCTGCGCCAAAAAATCAAACCTATAGCATGGCATCAAGGCATGGGTTTCCAAAACCTTAATGTATTTATGGAGTTTTTTACATGCTTGAATAAGATACGGCACACTTTTATTCCTCCAATAGTTATTTTTTTGATTATCAATACAATCAGAAAGCATCCTAACCTGTCGAATTATTGGGTTCATTTCAATAGTGAGATTTTTAAGAATAAATGTTTGCGCTTGCATTGTCCTTCTAACTTCCAGTGATAATTCGCTACATTCTGCCAGGAGAACGTTAGTGGGAGTGGTTCTCATACATCCCGTTATTATCCTACATGCTTCGAATTGAAGCTTATCCAATTTCTCACTCAGAGCTTTAGAAATTGGTTGAAATATCAACGCCGCATACTCCATATGTGATCGGACAATGCCCTTGTAAATATGTAGAAGAGTCAGGGGATCCGCCCCCCACCAAACTCTAGTCACTGCTCTCATAACTTGTATACCTTTTTTTGCCTTTACTTGTATATCAGAAATTTGTTTGTACCACTTAAGATTGTTATTAATTGTGACACCCAAATATTTGGTTTCTTTAACCCAAGGAATCACTGAGTTTGCATACAAGATTGAGTCCAGTCTTGCCATTGAATGTCCGGGTCTAAAAAGTATACTTTTAGATTTTTCTGAAGACAAAGTGAAATTGTGATCACTTAACCAACCATGTAAGGAATGTAAAGCTTCATTCATTTGATTAATGAGATATGTGATATCCTTTCCTGTAATTAGTAACAGTAAATCATCTGCATATTGGAGAATTGATATCTGCTCTGAAAGTACATTATGTAAATCTTTTGTGTAAATATTAAATAACAGTGGACTTAGCGGAGACCCTTGAGCAAGCCCTGTATATGACAATACAGGCCCATGAATATCAAACTTTTTATCCCTAATAAATAAGTTCTTTTGAACTTGTAAAGCATATATAAGATTGCAAATCTCAGAAGAGACGCCCAATGTTACCATCTTTCTATACAGCGATTGGATGATCACTCTATCATATGCTGACGATACATCTAAGAAAATTGCCAAAGTATGTTCATTCTTGGAAAAGCCACACTGTATTCTCGTTGTTAGGCATGCCAGACAATCTAAACAACCCTTTCCAAACCTAAAGCCAATTTGAGTGTCAGGAAGAATCCTTTTATGTTCAATTTCCCAATCTAAACGATTTTTTATCATAATTTCCAGAATTTTTGCAGGACATGAGGTGAGAGCTATGGGTCTGTAACTATTTGGATTATTTTTATCTTTATTTTGCTTCAACAGTGGATGAATGAGAGTAGATTTCCATTCCTCTGGAATAGTACCTTCCCTTAAACACTCATTATAAATGTATAGAAGTGATAATTTGGCTCGCAAAGGTAAGTGTTTAAGCATGGAATATGAAATTTGATCTAAACCTGTAGCCGAATCTTTCCTATTATTAAGCGCACTTTCTAGTTCCATAATGGTAAAAAGCTTTGTATTACCGCTAAGTGCTTCTAATGTAAAATTGGGATTCAGTTGGCAAGAAGATAAATTTTGTAGAATTGCCTCAGCCACCTCCACCGAGGGTAGAGTTGAGTTTCTAGGGGATGATTGAGCATTTGAAAATTTTCGTATGATTTTCCAAATCACTGCCAAAGAAGAATACCTGTTCAGAGTAGAACAAAATGTTCTAAAGCTCGAACGTTTCTTTTGATTGAAATATTTTCTAGTCTCTGCAATGACCCTTTTAGTTTCCAGATATTGCTCTAAAGTTGGTGTATATTTCAGATTGTTAATAAAGGATCTTCTCCGTTTAAGTTGTTCATTGCACTCATCATCCCACCACGGGGGTGAGGGTTTACTGCTTTTTTTAAATTTCATGGGTTTTGGACAGGATTGATCAGCCGCCATATTAATTATGTTTTGAAATTCCTGGTATGTTATGTTAGAACTATCAGCAAATGATATTAACACTTTATCATAATAACTGCTCCAATCCATTTTTTTTAAGCGATCTTTTGACATTAGGGATTGTTGGCGGATCATACATATTCTTTTTATATTTTAGAACAATCGGAAAATGGTCACCATGGCCACAATCTGTCAAAATTTCCCATGAACATTTTGTAACCAATTCCAGACTGACCAAGGACAAATCCACAGCCGACACATTAGAGCAAGCAGATGTTAACCTAGTAGGTCCACCATCATTCATTACAAAGATATTAAGAAGGTCAAGTGAATCATTAATCATTCTTCCATTCTGATTCGGGATTGTACTACCCCATGTTGGATGATTGGCGTTAAAGTCACCAACAATTATTTTTGGTTCTGGTATAGACTATAGACTTAATCAATCGAGACCACTGAGCACCATCTATATAAACAGCTGGAGGAATATAACAATTAGCTATGAATATGTTATACTCAAGAATTTTAACTACTTGAACTTGTATGTTAGGTGACAAATAGTCAGTATTAATGAGAATTTTTTGAAAATCTACATTAGCTCTAATAAAAAGAGCGATGCCACCCTTCCCATCAGGCCGGTCTTGTCTGTCAGAAATATATCTTGGAAAAACAGAAGTCAGTGTAGGATTTAACCAAGTTTCACTTAATGCAATTACATCTGGATAATGTTCCTTGATAAAAATTTGTAAGTTAGTTCTATTGGCACTCAAACTTCTGATATTCCACTGAAATATTGAAAACTCTCCACCCTGCATTACAAGCCACTTTGAGAAGAATTCCCAAATGTAGCAATATTCTTAATCAGACTCTTAGCAAATCTATCTACCACGGTTCTCTGTGCATCTGTCAATTGAAGAACATGTTCTCCGAACCCTAAAGATTCCAAAACCTGTTTTATGTTTTTATCCTTATAATTAATTTGTTCGAGGGGTGTCCGGTATAACTAAAGGTGAAATTGGAACATTTGGAGAAATTGGAGTAAATTGATATCTCAACAAAGTAGGAGAGAGACAAGCTTCATGCTTCTCTCTACTGTAACTGGATTGAGGTGATGATGCTCTGACCTTTTGTCGTTTGTAGGAGGTTACTTTACTAAATGAAGGCATTTGAGTACTATTGTACAGATCTCTCGCTCTTTGAATCCTGTTGTCACTCGATGGAATGAAATTACTAACACCTACTCCCTTATTGGGGCTTAACTCTGGGAACTCCCTTGTGTCTATTATACGACCTACTTTTTTTAACTTTAGGAACCATCTGTTCAGCTTCTTAAAAAGTAATTGAATTAAGAGACATATAAAATCTAATTTGTTTTTGCCTAATGAATTCTGGGCATTTTTGATCTGTGGACAGATGACTTAGACTATCACAATGGTAACAACATTGAGGAGTTGAGCATTCACCCTCATGTACCTTGGTACACCTCTGACATTTTTGTTTGCTTCTGCATTGATTTTTGACATGTCCAAAAAGTAGACAATTAAAACACTGTGTCACCCTCATGATATAAGGTTCCACCCTCATATCCAAACGTAAGATATTAATACTTGGAGGAAGAATTTTACCTTCAAAAGTAAATAGACAAGTACCGGTTGGCACGTATTCCGTCATGTTATCACCATTATCACCACTGACTCGTCTATTGAATCTCATTATGTCCATGACTGCAACTGCGCATTCACTGTTTTGTTTGATATCATCTATAGATAGTTGCTTATATATGCCTCTAACTATCCCTCTGCAGGAAACATTAATATTAGGAATAAATATTTCATAGTCCTTATCCAAAAGAAACTTATTATTCAGAAAAGAATTCGCGGCTTCTGGTGAATCGAACTCGATAGTTACTCTGTTCCTCCCCTTACGAAGTGGACCTTTTTTGTGCGAAATGTCTGCGCTAAATAAATCTCTAGCTATAGCCATTGGGTGATAATTACTAATGTTATTATCATTTTTCCCTTGAACTGTTACCGTAAAAGGTCCAATACTGTTAGGTTTATATTTATTTTGTTTTTTACGAATTGATTCAGTATTGTGGGGGGACCCCAGGGACCCCCCAGCTTTTTCGTCCATTAGAGACGGCCAATTGGTGAGATTATTGGCTACAAAACTTTTGTACTAATCGGTTTATTCTAGTATTGACCTAAGTTAAGGAAGAGAAAGGTTTTTACTCACAAAGGATGGGTTAGTATTTGATTTTTTGTGCACCACTTTTCTCACAACCACGCTGTTTCGCAGCTAGCCGTAGAAAAAAAAATGGTATTGGTTCTAAACTAGTATAAAATAAAAAGCCTAACTAAATATATATTAATATTGCCAGGTTAGAATATTCTTGAATCTAGGGGCATTGGTACAAACTACAATCCCTACATTGAAGTTATTTTGAAGCTCCATTATTATGTGCAGGCATTATTTTTTATAAAACAAATTCAGCACTCATAACCAATGAAAAATGTACTGAATAAAGCTCTTCCGAGCTCCCTTTATATTTAGAACTAATTTAAATTTAACCGCAGGTCAAATACATAAATTATTTAGGAAAGGGCAGGGCTAATCTAATATCTTGATATAGATCGAAAAAGTTAGTGTTTTCGACTAAAAGAAGATGCTTAAATAATATTATAACTAGGTAATTTAACGTTTTAAGACCAGTCATGCTATGCAACGTAATTAAGTCGCCTGTTTCACACTCTGCATCAGCACAATAGAAGTTGTGTTATGTTTACAATTTAATTTTCACCGAGAGACTAAGTTGCAAATTAGTTAGATGGAAAGCTGGCAGATTCGACACTATTAATTACTAACTTGCATACTATCTACAAGTATACTAAATATAAATGTATATAAGCCAATAAAACAAAACATGCATGTATTCATCGCAGAACTGTTATATTGTTTTCCACATACCGATTAAGAAATACATCGGTTGAAAAACTTATCTGACAACCCTCAAAAATTCGGGAAAAATTGCTTTAATTGGATTTTGTCAAATAGAGGCATCAGGAAATAAAAAATAATCCGATGAAAACCCAGATAAATAATAGTATATTATGATATAAGTGTATAAGAGGGCCTTTAAAGCACGCGCGACATATTTCAAAACACGACGCGCAGCGGAGTGTTTGTAAGTCGCAAGGGCTTTAAAGACCTCTTATACACGTATATCATACGCTATTTTTTATTACGAATGCATCCTAATCTCAAAAATGTTTTAAATATTAAACTTAAAGGGATATATTGACGAATATATTAATCTGTCACATTTGACATGATCAAATGTTTCTATAGCAACCTTTAAAAAAGTAGGCGCATCATAAACATCATTTTAAGCACGCTGCAGCATGCGATAATCGTTGATTATGATGCATGCGTAATAAAAAAATATATATATATATATATTAGATCTAGATGCACGTTTTATTTTAGTAGGTTTCTATAGAACTTTTTCATGATTCCAAATATCAATATATTTTTAATTAAAATAATGTTTCCGTTATTTTCAAAGCTATTTGAAATAAAATATTTGATACTATTGTCAAGTAGCCCAGAAGAGTTACCTATTTTGGGTACGACTCGAGGATGATTTTGCAACCCATAATACATACCTGTTGTTGGAAAATATGGTAACAGGCAAAGGAATTTAAGGAATTATAGATACCCTCCCCAGGGAGGAGGCGTACAATAATCAAAAAATTCTGTATTTATTCCAAATTTGTATTGATATTTCGGAAAGTATGCACACTTTCTTTATATAATCAATACATTACATATTATTATATATTTAGCACCATCAACAAATTTTGTTTTCAGCCGAGCAAAAGATGTTATACAATGTAGTCCGTTTTTTTGTAATGAAATAATTTTACAAAGTTAAGTTTTATGACAACAATCGGTACCCACCATAGAAAACTCATGCAGATAATTCATTTTGACCCAAGAATAGCGATTACATGTAATTGTCATGGTAAATGTTGTAACAGTCTGATTTGGCCAGTGTAAAAGATTTTAAAGTTCATTTTATATGCTGCATTTAGCAACAAAATACGCTATACTTTGCGGTAAGAATTATCGAATATTGACCTCATCGGTTAATTAATTCTAAATTGATTGATTCGATTTGTTGTCAATAAGCTTAAGGTTGCCGCATTTATTAATGTAAACTAATTTTATTCTACATATAAGTTATTGTTATTGTATTAGCTTTTATAAACTGTTGTGGCCTTGAGTAGCTATTTTGATCATACCTTTCCCCTATGTAGCTCTAAGGCAAATTTATGACTAAATTTATTTTAGTTGATAAGCGAACCACAGATCGCTTAGGTTTAATCAAACTACTAAAGTAGGATACTATGTTATTAGGATAACTTTGCTTAATTTTTATTACATTACATATAGAACGGCCAGCAAACTGTTCTATGTTTTTAAGAATTGGATTAATAAAACCTACTGGAAAGCCTGATTAAATCCGTTAAATTCATATTTTATTTTCGGTTTGAATATTTCTGATAACTTTTAGGGCCTCTGATTTATCTCTCCACGCGGCAGGCTGCAATTCGCAATATTCGGTTGGTACTATTGGTAGTCCCGGGTAGTAGGAATGGGCTATCCTCCCGTAATTGGTGCTTTCGATTTAGATTTTTAAAGGTTTATCATCTCGTGTAGGAGTATTTCCTAGCATTTCCTGAAAAAATAAATTTTAGCTCATTAATTGAGACTTCCCATCGTTTTATAACAATAATAAACGAGAAGTAAGTTGTTTATTTTCTTAGAATTATTCCTCGTATCGAATAGTTAGAATACGATACGGCATTTCTCGGCACTACTATTTTTTTCTTCCTGATTCGACGTTCTTTTTTTCTAATCTCGTGGTAGTGGAAAGGCAAATTGACGGAAATCGATGATCTCATTCTTCTAGAAATACCCTTCGGTGTTAGAGGAAGGTTTTTGCTTTAGTGCAGTCATAGTGACTCAGCTTTTAGTATTGCATTTTATACTACCCTTCTAGGGAATATTGGTTCCTAGTTTGTGTTTTGATACAACCGATTTATTGGTATTTATTTAAATACTACACTAGGTAAGCTTTCTGGAATTATTTTTTTTTCTATTGCTTGTGAAACACGTGGACCCCATAATGCTAATGGCTATTTGTTATTAATTCTAGAGGCTTTCCGGGCTCATTTTACAAGATCCAGACCGTTGATTCTCAGGCCACCCTCCAACCCAAGAGAGGTAATTATTGTTAAAGTGTTTTTTGTCTTATTTAACGATTTAATTGCTTTATCTGTGAACCTTTTTTACATTGACCACCATTTGCATTGCATTCCATGAGTTATTTTACATAATCCCTTTTGTCATATCTGAATTTTTATTTTAATGTGACTTTGGTTTTGATCATATGGGGAAGTTTATATTTTTTTGGCTGATTCATACCTATTTCTTTTTATATTTAAGTTGTCTGTACCTTAGTATTTCTTTTATTTGCTGATGGTCATTGAAATTCCATTGATAATTCTTAGGAGGATTTGTTTTATAAAGAAAATATGTTTATGCAAGGGGGGCTATAGTTTTTTTTTTCATTGAAATAAGGGGCTTCGTCTAATACGTTTTGGGTTATTAAAGGCTTTTATCTCCGGGCTACACCACAGCCCATTTTATCTCCGGACTATAAGATTTATCACCGGGCTATCGAGTCCTCTGCTAGTTTTACCCTCAGGACCACCGAGTGGTATAGCAGTACTTGGGATTTGCTACAAGTGCCCGGCGCCTCCACCAGAGATACTTCCTTCCTCCACAACTGAGCTTGACGAATCGGATCTAATGGGATATCGCTGACTAGGTTCTACTTATATGTATGATATTTTTCCTGACGATTAATAATTGTTTCTAATATTTAAATATAAATTTAGTCTTGTCGTCCAAGCTTTAAGATAGCTTAAGTTTATTTAATCATTTATTTTTCTGGTCAATTGATGATTCCTTTAATATTTAAAAATAAATCTGGTCTTGTCGGCCAAGCTTTAAGATAGATTAATTTTATTTGTCCATTTATTTTTCGGACCGATTGATATAAGCACTCCAATCTTTCAATATAAATCAAGCATTGACAGCCAATCTTTAAAATGGCTTTCAATAATTTTATTCTTCGTTTATTCATTTGTTTATCGGGTCGAGTGATATAATAATTGCGACCTTGTATCAATACATATTATTTTCGCTACATTTATATTGGTGCAGCTAATAGCGCACGCATACGAATACGTAATAAGCTTAGGTAAACCAAAGTGATAACTGCGAATTTCAGTGTTTAGAGTATTTAGGTGAAAGGCATACAGTACCGAGTTAACAACAGACTTGGTATCCTTACAATCATCATATTGTACCCTAATTATTAATTACTCAGTAGTCTTTTGACATTCCTTTGCCTTTAAAATCCAAAATTTTACTGTAAGATTGTTGCTATTGAGGGGAAAAAACCTAGAAGCTAACAAATTGGTGCGTGAATTTAGATTGTGTTTTATTGTTAAGTTAAGATTGAGTTTCCTTGTTTGATAAGCGTGCTTAACAGCCCCGTACACAACCAGCGGAGCGTTTTCAGTTTAGTTGGTGAGAACTGGTAGCGCTCTACGACTCCACTTCCGGAGCCGGGAATTGCAAACACTACTCTCCGGTGATTTTCAAGTAAAATCTTTACTTGCTTACCTTCTAACTTTAGTAAGAAAAACGTGTTGCAATGTTATAGGTTCCACTCAAAGTATTTTTCGTCGTGCTCAGAGTAGATATCACAGGTAGTGATAACTGGCTTAGAGAAAGACTAGTTTGTGCCACCGTAAGCGTGAGGGAAGCAAGATTAGACCACTCAGCAACTAGCACGAAATAGAGTGAAGTACAACTTTCTAGGTTGGGACTTTCAATCGCTTTCATAAAGTTCAGCTTTGAAGAAGTCGAGATGTAAGAGTTTCGCCTTTCGCCAGAAGTAATCCCGCAACTCGTGATCTCTATGTTAGGGACCATCTCACATAATTAGAACAATATGGAGACCTCCTGTTTATGGCTCATTCTAGATTTGGGCTTTACCCAGACCCAGTTTCGAGACAATCAAGAGAAGAAAAGTTTTTCCGCAATATTTAAGGGGTTCATATAATACAATTTTATTGTTTAGAGCCGAGTAACATTGACCCATAGAAAAGACCTCAACTTTGAAAGGAACATTAAATTCAGTCGCTTATGTGGACTTAATTATCCGTTTTGCACTGGTCCTATTCTCAGAATATGCAAGCCCCGACTTCTGAAGGCATGTTAGTTACTGCCCACAGATAATGTTGCTTGGAGCTTCATTTAAACTATTGGCATCCTTGTGTTACCCTGGCCACTGAGTCGCCTGACCTAAACCCGTTTGAGCATTCCTGGGATTCTATATAAGTTCATCACCCAAGCGTTAATCTAAGCATACCTTGCAGGTTGCTTACAGTAGAGGGAGCCATATTTAGGGTCGAGGAAAATAATCTATTAATCGATTATTTGATCCGCTCAATGCAAAGACTGAAATATCTAATCTTAATTTTCTGAGAAATCATATTTTCAAGTAGCACTAATCAAATTACATTTAAGACTATGTAAGTACTTGGCTTCGTCCAGATATTCTCAACTGATTTTTCAGTGTTCAGCTTTAAAAGGCTTTATTGTTCTTTTATCCGACCCATTCTGGCAACTTTTATACAATTGGTATGTTCACCAGTTATAAAGGTTCCGTTTTTTTTTTAAGAATTGCAACTTCTTAGTCTAGTTATCGGATATCGGGGGATATGCGCGGATTAGAAGCATCCTAGCTGTACCTAAATTTTTTGGAAGCAAGAAGAATTTTAATCGATATGTGCTATCTTACAGATATTTGCACGGCAGATGTTCCCAGGATTAGGTCTGCATCATTCCCGCATCGACGCATGTCAGACAATAGCGAGTGCCGTGACAGATGGCAAGAGCGCACCCGTTCGTTGTAACTGGAAACACTTAGAACATCGCTTTACAGGGAATTCTTTGTCTGGCGCACTGCATTACTTACTCCCAGGACATCTGTTTCTCGTTAATTACAATCTACAAATATTCAAGAACCATGTCAATCAACATCTTCGTGCCATAAGATCTCCCTTTAGTGTGTGTGCCACTGCCATAAAAAAAACCTACATAGTCTTATCAATGCTGTCATTGGCTGCTCAAATTGTTGCCCTAGTAAAGTTGAGGACCCCTCTCGAAATAAGCAGTTTGATGGTTTCTTGGTACCCTTTCATCGTTCTAACTATGATGATATTGAACTCATATTACGAGGGCTGCTTTATTACATTTTAATATTTTATTAATTTTACTTTTAGTTTAACCTATTTGAAATATGCCGTAGATGTATAGGTAATAGAGGCAAAATTACCTTTTTCTACTTGCGTGCGGAAAAGTTCACTTTTCCGCACTCAATTTAGTTTAGAAAGTGCCACTTTTCCGCACTAGTGCGGAAAAGTACTTTCCGCACTACTTTTCCGCACTAGTGCGGAAAAGTAAAAATATCAAAAAAAGTATACAAATTTGTCACACAGTAACTTATATATTGATAATACCAAATTTAGGGGAACGCGTCATGTTCGTTATAACAAAGCGGAAAACTAATTATAAAAGAATTATTATACAAAAGAAATATACCTACAAATTTGGGACACCCAGTATGATAAATATCAATAACTGCTATTAATAATAACCTAACAATTAGCAGGCCACGTCAGTGTCAGTTGTAACAATTAGCGTATAATATGTCAAATTTTGCCTTTATCGCCCTGCCAACTTACTGTCAACAATTCGAATAAATTAAAAACGTCAACTTAAAGCAAGACGCGTTTATGATATTGTGAACCAAAAAAACTAATAGCATCAGCGATCAACTTACAGAATGCATCAAATTGCCAATTTACTATTAATGTTAATCATAAGTAGTAGAATAGATTGTAGTTTCTCTTTATGCTTTAATAAAAATTAATAAAATTTCAATATGTTGTTTCTTTATTTTTACACGTTCTTTCCGCACGCAAGTAGAAAAAATAGCGTTCCTAACTCGTGCGGAAAGTGTCTTTTCCTCACTTGATTGCTTGGCCGAACTCCGCTACGCGTCGTTCGGCCAACTGCAATCGCGTGCGGAAAAGTGGCACTTTCCGCACTAGTTAGGAAATATACTATTAAATCCTTTAAAGTCAAAAAAAAATTGAAAATTGTATTCTTGTTGAAATTAGATACTTTTTAAATGAGAGAATACTTATTGTTAGTCTATTCTACAAATGCCAAGAAAATGCAAGCGAAACAAGAAGAAGATTTATTTGCAAATTTTCATAGCAATATATACGTCACCAGAATTCTACGGATAATCAAATCTATTTGAGAAAGATAAAACTTTACATAATAGAAAATCTGGAGTCTCTCGTCTAAGGAATATATCATTTCGATAAAATCTCTATCGTCATTTTATTTTATTTTGAAGAGTTTAAAGGTAATTTTATCTCTATTACCTATACTAACCGATAGTATATTTCAAATAAATTAGACTAAAATTATAATAATTGATAACACATCTAAATATAATAAACGTTATATCGCAATATTAAATGTTTTAATTAAAACGAACATAAAAAACGGTTTTTTTCCAAAAATCATATATAAAACTATACGTTCCATTTAAAGAACTATTTTGTTTTTGGTTCAAATGATTTTTGGTGACGTTTTTTTAATTCTACAGATAAAAAATTCATCGACTAATTATTTTGGGTTTTTTAAAAAATACCAGGAAGTTCAAAAATATGCCACTGTTCACTTCTCGTTCGAAGACCCTATACATTAGGAATATTATTTCTTCATTTTGAGTTATTGTATTATTGCTTTATTGTGATGTACAATGACAGTTTATTTTTATTAACATGTATTATTTATTTTTGTTTTAAATGTCTTCTCGTATATAAATAAATAGTAAATATCATTAAAACTAAGGATTATTGACTACTCGTCCATCTATTTTGTTTGATGAGTTACAAAAAACTTGGAATATAGAAATTGTAATGATTTTTATAGGTTTTATTATGGCGTTACACAAAAAATAATCGAGCCTCACATTTTTGACATATGACAAAGTTGTCATAAAAGAACTTTCTGTATGTTGTTTTTCACTTTTCTAGAGGTTTTAATTATTTATTCAGCAATGTAAAGATAAAAGCTTTTTTTAAATTTTAAATAGATTGGCCATGCATGCAATGCAAACTTACCAAGCTATCAATAATATTTAATTTAATAATGTGCTTTTTGCAAAATTAAAAACGGGATATATTGAAATATGTATTTATTAAAAATTTTTGTAACAAATGGCAAGCACAACATAGAAGGCTATATGGAGGATAAAGGACAAAGAAGAAATGGCACTAGAATAGTGCTCTAAATAAAACTTTTCTTTATGGATTGGTAAATATGGCATATTGAGTTGGCCGCCGAATAGTGCAGATCTAATTTTATTAGGTAATTTTTATAGGGCTCTTCAAATGACAAATTGAAAAAGTAAGTCAATTGAACTGCTACCATCGTGTTCATAACTTTATGTATACAAAATTTGCACAAAACGAAGTGTAGTATTTGTAGTTTCTGAAGCCTTCTCGAAACGTCTACCAGAAGATAAATCGCAAAGGCTGTAAAATAGATGAAAATGGGTTATAAAGAAATCAAATAATTTGATCAAGTCATTGCTCATAAGGGATTCAAAGATGCTTCTGATCGAAACCAATATATTGTTGTACAGCATGTTAGCATTGTTTTTGAAGTTGATAAACGTGAGGGTATGACAACGATACTTTCATGAACTTTCTATAGACCTTCAACGTATTAAAAACCAGAGTTTAACCAGTTAACCTGCAATATGTAAGCTGTTAAGGATATACATTATAGAAATAACCACGATGCATAACAGATGATTCCTTATTCATATGTATAAATGTAGATACTTAGTTACGAATAGACCTATTAATAATCCGAGAGCTAAATATTTTAGGTCGACTCATGGCATAAAATGTAATTAAATCATTCATTTCGCGCCGTACATCAAACAAAGGAAGTTACCGTCTATTTAGGAAACAATCTAATTCTCATCGGGATATTGAGAATGAAACTTGATCGATGAAAAGCCTGCATATTCGACATTATTAATTAATAACTTGAATATTGTTCAATAAATAAACGTTAAAATATCTAAATGAAGCGGAAATATTTGTAATTAATTATGTACTATAATATTTTTGAAACGCTTGTCTGGAAAAATGTTTTCAGTATTTTGCCACTTAATTACACTATTGAATCAAATGAATTAAGCTTAGAAAATGAGAAATGAAAACGCGCAGAATTGGGAGAAATGAAATTTATAAAGAGGAAACTATTCACCGAGGAATTCACTGGTATACGATATAATAGATAGTTCTACTTGCTTTTTTTGCAAAATGTCTTACTTTTCGCTGTAGTGGAGATAAAGTATGCCCTGGCTTAGAAAATTAAGAAATGAATGAAAACCGAGGTCCCAGTAGTTCCAAACTTTAAAAAATTATTGATCAGCAGTGACAGAATTTTTTGTTATTTATTAATTTCGATGTAATCCTATATAACAGTTACTACTGTTTTACAAAATAATTTAGTTATTAACACGTTGACACTTTTTTATGTCTTATTCAAAGTAACCGTTTTATCGCCATCAACCTACCTTTCGGTTGATTATGGACGTAATTACAGGTCATGCAAAATAGTAGGAACCCTAAGATGCGCAGATGAAAGGGGAGAGTACACTCCTCGTAGAAAATAAAGGTGGAAGGTACTAGTCCTGTTTACCTGTTTGCTATTTATGTAATAATTATGCTTTTATAGTTGGTATTTATTGTTGGGGTAATAATAAGCCAAGTCGGCAATAAAATTAGGCGTGGGTTGCGCATATTTAATGAGCATTTATTATTTCGCATCATTTAAGGAAATAAATTTTATTGGCAGCACTTGACACAAAGAAAATGAATACAAATATTGTATTTACATTCATAAATTTGAACAAGGTCGGAAAACATTTTTCAATTATCATATATACTAATAATATCAGGAACTATATTAATAATATAACAGAGCAAACATCACAAAATATTACATAATAAAGGTTAAAGATAAGTAAGTATATTTATTACTGTCATGTTGGTATTTCTTCTTTTCCCGACAGGGAACCCTGGCTTAAATTATCATCAGGACTTTCGTCTAAACTATTGTCATTGTGATCAAAATTTATTATTACCTCATCTACAACAAAGGTTCGTTTTCCATATACTCAATCTGAATGTTCATTGCTTTTTCACAGCGTGATTTCCACCGGAGACTGTTCAAAAATATAATCGACCAATTTCATGACATCTGTCAACTTAAGAGTTACGTTCCTTCTAGACACAAACTTCTTCATCTGTGGCCACACTAGCTCATAAGCTTAAGGTCAGGATGATACAAAGCTGTCGAACTACGGTGTGTGTGGCACTGGAAAATTTTTCTTCGATCTTATAAGTTTTCTTTCTTGTTTTCGCGATTTTAATGAGACTGTAGAGAATATTTTTCTGGCCTACCCACTTTTTCATGATTTCTTTCTTTGTAAAGTAAGTTTTACACTTATCCAAGTTCATGTCAAATAACTTTGACAAGGCAACCTTGAATGAATTTCGCAAATGTAATACGGGACCTTGATATCAAGTAACTTCAAGGTCGCCTTGTCAAAGATCTTTGATGCAATTAGAACACGTCCAATTTTTCATCAAATATTTGATCAAATTCGGGGGTAACAACATACAGATATTAAAACCAGCCGCAGTAATTATATGACAAGACGATAATCAAATTTATCAAGTCAAAATATCCAATTTAGCTTAACCTAAAAATGTGGTAAGTTGCCAGTTGGTAACAGTTTAGAGACATCATTGGCATCAACGAAATTCACAAATGTAAAATGGTGCCGTCAAATTTTGTCTTCATCATATAAATTCTACAATAACTTTGATCCAAGTTCTTTGACATGAACGTGGATAAGTGTAAAACTAGCTTTAACGATGTAGGACACATATTTATTTGTTTGTTGTGGTATGGCGCGTTGTCGATCACTACTACACTGCTGGGCCTAAATACGGTCCTAGGCTGTTTTTACCTACTTTTCATAATTCATCTCATTATAGTAGTCCCCAGTACTGCAGTTTGACTTCCATCTGATATATGAATTTAGCACAAAACATCTTCTCCTCCAGTGTTTATTATTAGGAGTGTGCCTTTTGACAAGATTCTTGGATTGGATGTGATGATTGTATGTATGTTTCATCCATATAAACAATTGTGCACGGTAAGCTTTGATTTTCTTTAGAAATTGGATTCGAAGATACCTTACGTCAGGTTTTCCATTAAAATTGTTCTTGTTGGGGAAACACCCCAACACGTGTATAACTTTCGTTTTTCCCCGTATAGTTTGGTGATATCGCCCTGCATGTAGGTAGTATGAATGAACCGTAATTAAACTCAAAATAAATTTATTTCACCGCTGGTACAGCCCAATTTGTGCAGTTAACAGTGGCGTGCAGTGTCAATTAGAAGAGGGTAGGCAATGTAAAGAAAATGACACACAAGGAGTACGCCTGCTGCAGGCGCCGCTGGGGGCACAAACATTTTCCAGGTGCCACGCCCAAAATCGTTAATTTTGAGCCTCCAAAAAATGTACGCATACAGCCTTTTCGATTCGAGTTTCGCCAAAACTATGCAAAGAAAATGCGCTGGTCTTGTTTTTTGAGGCATTTGAAAAATTATTTAAATCAATATACCCAGGTTTACTCCACACATTTCTTTCTTTACCAAAGAGTAAGCATGGACAACAATACATTTTATTTTTATGACGACACCCGCAGAGACACATAATTGTCATATATTTTTTATTAAAATATCGAGGTTTTCTTTTGTTTCTGCACGAATTTTAAGTCCGGGCTAGGTCTACCAATCTTAATAGCATCTTGTTTTTCAGCAATTGTCATACTTGTAAAGAGCTTAGTGCTAATACGTTTTTCCAGACAGTTTACAATATCGTCGCACTGGCACTCCATAATAAAAAGCACTAAAACTATTCACAAAATCTTTCTAACCAACAAAACTAAACCACAAAGAAAACAACAACTCCTTATATAGGTACTAAACTAACTAAACTTTCAAAACAAAAATTAAAAGCGCATTAAAATCTCACACAAGAATAGGGCATAGGGAAAAGGGAATTTGAAATTATTCTTAATTATGGCCGGCCAATGCCGCTGTTGTATTAACGGGTTTCAGTTTCTTACAAAAAAAATCCATGGCATTATTAGTACCCAAATATTGAAATATTAGTAAGTTTAGGGTAGCCCGTGTAGGTGTAATTTAATTTAAGGGTAAATATTATTAAATAATAAAGGTTTCTTAACCAAACCCTGTAATGATGTAACCGGTAATCGCTTTCTAACTAATCACTAAAGCGTAAAACAAAACAAGGTGTACCAAAATCACAGATTGTAGGAGTAATCTGTGTCAAAATATTAATAAGAGAGCACATTTTGTCCGACACTTATCGTTGCGCCGCGCGTCGGTCGGTGGACCCATCCGCTTTCTCTCTTTTCTTTTTATGTATCGTTCCATTTGGCCGTCTTTTTTCAAGCACTGCTTTTCGTTTGTATAGTGAATCCAGTAATGACGGTCTAAAGGCATGCCCTCGATTTGTTATGACATGCTTTTTAGCGGATTGCCGTCGCGTCGGAGAATATTATTCCGTTTAATACAGGTAGCGTAATATGAGTGTTAGGATTTGATGTTTTTCTATCATATAATGCATATTTTAATTGGCGCTTAAGATAAGCTTTTTAAACTTGGATCATACTTATTAGTAAAATTATAATTTATATTATAGGAATTAAAATTAAATGGGAAAATATAAAAAATGTCAAAACTTCAGAGTAGGCAATGCATTTGCGCTTTCATTGTGTGCACGCCACTGGCAGTTAAAGCAGCATATTTCAGTTCTTTATTACGGCTCCTTAGACCGAACCTGGTTTGTTGGTATTATAGAGTCCGTCATATGCTATGATTCGAATAAAGCGAAACACACACCATTAAGAAAAAAATTTGGAATCGTTCTCAATTTAATATATCTTTCGCTTCGTTAGTATTGTGTAAACAATAATGTGTCAAACAAAGAAAGAGCATTTTTTACCCTCTCAAATGCGATAATGGGATCGCCCACGCTTACATTCCCGCTTTCTTTGTCCCTCCCGCGCCTGTATGAAAAATTATATTTCAGTGCAGTTCCAGTGTTCACTCGACTAGCAGTAAAACGTGCCGTCCCTCCCTCCGGCCAAAGGTCAAATTTCTTTTGGTCCGTTTGTGTGCACAGATATTAGAAAATATCGAGTATACCTCTGTTATCTTCGTCCAAGTTTGGACAAAGACCTCTTTTGGGCGTTTTTACGCAATTCCTTAAAGCCAGAAACGATGTGGAGCCTTGGCCTCCTTGTAGTTGAAGAGAAGCAGTAAAATGGCGGTACCAAATTTGTAGCTTAAATCGTGCCTGTACTATTCAAATTAAGGATTTGAAGTCAGATCCCTGGATACGATAAAGGTAGAGAATAGACGACGACTTACATCTCAAGGTATTTGTAGAGTGAAAGAAAAGTTGAAATTTTAAAGACAGAAAGCAGTTAATTTCGATCAGTTCAGATTTAAATAATCAAGACATTTTCTTTCGTAGATATTTAGTACTAAGTAACTTGTATATTCAGTTTTTTGTGAATGAATGATTGAATGCAGCTTATACATTATATATAAATTGTAGATAGTCACCATATTAAATTCAAATGCAATTTACACCTGCATTATTAAAGTACTTAGTTAATATACCTACTTAGTTTCAATTCACAACGTATATCTAAAACCCCCACTACCCTATCTTAATACAGTCCACTAAATTTGCTTGTAGTTAATTATAAAGTTAATTGCTACCCCCACCTTTTTGGTCATAATAGATTAGAAAATTTTATTTGTATCAGTTGTATTGATTTTGGTGTTTCTCCAACGAAATCCATTTCTTTTTATTTCTCTCCTTAAACTGTTCACGCATCTCTGGTAATTGGCATTACTCTGAAACTTTCTACGAATTCTCGCTAGAGTTGGTACTGTTTTTTCTGTTTTATTGAAATTGTGGATCGTTCTGCGTAACACACCTTGATAAGCATCGTCCAAAGCTATTTAGCTTTTATGTTTGCACGTTTTTTGTTTGGCGTGGAAAATAATGTAACTGACCAGATTCGACATTTTTGATATCCTGCTTAATTCGTATAATTATGCTTAGGCTTATCTTGACAGTGGCTGAAACACGCTCGTGCACTTTACTGAAATCAATTATTGGTCCACCTGTATCTGCTTATTCTTTCATAAACTGTATGAGATTATAAACTATTTCGCCTTTCAACTTTGCTTTTATAATGCATGATTATAAATAATTCAAGTTAATAAATTTATTTCCAAGAACCTTTCTAGTTTTTTAAACAAACTGTACAGAAGTGCGTGTCAAAGGCAATCAGGTAAATAAAATCTTAGATAGCCCCGCCCACCTGTTAACCGCGCACCGGAAAGTCAAGGCTGTTCCGATTTTGCGTCAATCTGTACGAAATTGTTTGCTTTGCGCATGCTTAGAAGGGCTAGTTTAATTTACAAGATGGTGGCACTGGCGGACGATAAGATAAGAGAAATAAAGTTTGAAAATATATTTTTCATGTGGACAGATATAATATCCGCCGTGCCTATTTTCTACATAAAAACTACAAAACAACTATAAAACATGGGAATATATAAAAGCTGATACTTGTTTTATAAATTTAATAAAGAACCTAGCTAGTATCATTTTTAGCACCCCCACTTGATTTTAGGCGTCAGGCATTGCGGTAAATACAGATGTATCTTATATTTATTAGTCACGACCAGATTCCGCCTGATGAACTTTTCATAGATTTATAATTTATTACACTTTTTATGTTCATAGAAGATTATGCGACTATGTATATTTTATTCATTGATGCAAGCCATAAGTAGGAAAAAGGTTACCAACAAAAATTGCCTATTATGGATTAACTTGGGGTTTGGAACCTTCAGAAAAATGCACTACAACCAAGTTTTATCCACAATATCGATACAGAACTTTTGCACTTGACAGGAATTTCGTTAGCCATATTACCATCATCATGAGATGTTTGTATCATCTCCTGATGATGTTAGCATGGTAAGTGAAACCCGCTTCGAGTGCTAAAATTCTGTTTTGATATTGTCGATAAAACTGTATTGAAGACTATTTGCTAGCTCAAATTGAACTTACCTAAAAATTTGAATTGGAGAGCGTGGTCGAAAATCATTTAATCTTTATAACTGATGTAGGTTACGTCAGATACAAAGATGAACGAAATGATCTTCGACCACGTATACTACTTATAATGAGAAAGAGGTCGTCGGCATTGTCTTAACGTATTTTTTCTTATTGGACCATATCAGTCCACTTGGATTAAAATTCCCATGACCCGATGCCCATGGTTTTCTCCGTATTTATGTAAGTGGTCAGATATTTTAAATGATTTTTTGAATCATTTTTTAAATTGCATCATTTAATGAATATTTGGGTTTAAACGAGATTTTATATAGCATCCTCCACTAGTGATTTTTTTAACTGCAGAGGTGAATTCGAGTCTTCAATGCTTCTTGAGTCTAATTATTTTAACATTGAAAATGTTTTTGTTTTCCTATTATGGGATATCAAATCATGAAAAAGTGCATGCTACATTTGGCACATCACGGAATCGGTTCAAATGACAAACATAAATTAAAGCTAACTAAAACTAACTGAAAGTTGATTGGACGACTAACCCAAACTAACTAATAGTAATCAAAAGGACAAAAAGGGTTAAAATGAATCGGAACAAATTAAAAAAATAAAAGTAAGTTAAAACTAACTTAAAGTAACCGAAATTTGGCGAATAACCAAAACTAACCATAAAAATTAAAATTGGTTATAACCTATCGGATCCGGTTCAAATTACTAAAATAAATTGGAACTAACTGAAAGTAACCGAAAGTTGATTCAACGACTAACCAAAAGTAACCAAAAGCTGCACAAAAGGCTAAAACGTATCGGAACATATTAAAAATATTAAAGTAAGTTAAAACTAACCAAAACGAACCGAATTTTGGCGACTAACCAAAGCTATCCAAAAACATCAAATTTAATTATAACGTATAGGCGCCGATTGAAATGACTAAAATTAAAACTAACTGAATATTGATTGAACGACCACCTACGACAACAATCAAACCCAACCTAACCCAATCTAATCAAAAGCACCAAATATGGCTAAAACGTATCGAAACAGATTAAAAATATTGTAGTAAGTTAAAAATAACCCAAATTAACCGAATTTTGGCGACTAACCAAAATTAACCAAAAACATTCAAATTGGTTATTATAACTCATCAGAAAGTTGATTGAATGACTAACCAAAACTTATCAAAAGTAACCAAAAGCACCAAAACGGGCTAAAATGTATCGGAATAGGTTACACAAATTAAAGTAAGTTAAAATTAACCATAACGAACCGAATTTTGGCGACTAATGAAAACTAACCAGAAACATTATATTTGACTATAAGGTATCGGAGCCGGTTCAGATGAATACTTCGGTTTCTTGAAAGTGAGTTTCCAAGGTCGCATCACGACACGGAAAATTTTAGTGAACGGCACGACACGTTTTATGCATAACTGATTATAACGTATCGGAATCCGCTCAAATAAGTAAAATAAATTGAGACTAAGTGAAAATAACCGAAAGTTGATTGGACGACTAACCAAAACTAACCAAATCTATTAAAATTGATTAGAACGTAGCGGAACCAGTTCAAATGACTAAAATAAATTGAGACTAAGTGAAACTAACCGAAAATTGATTAGACGACTAACCAAAACTAACCAAATCTATTAAAATTCATTATAACGGATCGGAACCGGCTCAAGAAAGTACAACAACTTGAGACTAAGTGAAACTAACCGAAAGTTGATTAGACAACTAACCAAAACCAACCATAATTATTAAAATTAATTATAACGTATCGGAACCGACTCAAATGACTAAAATAGGTTGAGACTAAGACACTAACCACATATATAGGAAGGGGAAACTAACCGCAAGTTGATTAGACAACTAACCAAATCTATTAAAATTGATTATAACGTATCGAAACCGACTGAAATTACTAAAATAAGTAGAGACTAAATGGAACTAACCCGAAGTTGATTAAACTACTAACCAAAAATAA
>JAEQML010060048.1:0-27749 GCA_016904865.1 Pissodes strobi | reverse complement strand
TTGAACATTTACTATATCACTTGTAAAGCGGCTTTAATAAAAATTAAGTCCATATTATACGTATTGCTGCTAGGTTTCTTAAAAAAATAACATTAATATTCTTGTATAATTTTTCCACGCATTTCACAAGATTCATGGTGCATTTTAATTGCATTATCTAGATGACAAATAGTACTTTATTCATAACGGTTCGTCAAAGGGCTAATTTAAGTTCAATTTTTGTCAACTAATTATCTATCTGGGGTATGTATGAACATATAAACGTAACTAAGTAAGCTTTACAGCAGAGGTGATGAATTATATTGAACTTTTTCGACAATGAAACTAATATTAACGGTACATATCTTCGTCATCCCCAAGAATTGCTCAGTGCTCACTAATTGGAGAAAGTTTTTGATTCGTCCAACCATTAAAACGGTTAACATCATAATAAAAATAAAATAAAGTTAATGATTGTTCACTTAGAAGAACATCAATTAGAAAAGATTGGATGTTATGCGTATCTGGAATAGAAAATTTCAGCCTGCAAAGGGCACGAATGGCGATTTTTTTTTTGAGGATTCTCTCTCTCTCTCTCTCTATCTCTCCTGAACAGCTTTCGAAATACTGAAACAAGGTTTTATCTTGGCTTTACCCAACGACCTTAAGAGAAAGTTGTTTAATCAATATACTCTCAGTACCTAATTACGCAGTTGGAAGTTGCAACTTTCCGGAAAGATACATCAACAGGAATCAATTTCTATATTGTAAAAAAAGATTCTGTAGAGGCCTTGAAAAGCATTAATCCTGTTGTCTAGCTCTTCACTGATCTTCTTGGCAAGACTATTTAACATGGTTTACTTTTACTATAATATTTCATATAATCCGCAATGAAAAACTGAAGAAGGAAATTGAAAATATAACATTATTCCCTTTCATTCTTACCTAAGTAATCGAGTAATGTAATCTGGCCAGTTGTCTGGGAACATTACTAAGAAGAATCCTACTGCTATTAGTATCATTCCAGCCAACTTCATGCCTTCGAATTGAGCTCCATACAGGACAACATCTAAAGCTGAAATAAATTATTATTGTTATTGCAGATATGAAAAATAAGTTAATTATGAAGTTTAATTGCAAAACTATTCGGCCTTGTTCAAAATGTTCAAAACTGTTCAAAAGAGAGATAGGTACAACTTTCTGAAAACAAACTCGGTACCGCGGATAATTTGGTTTCATGGAAAAATTCCGTATAAGCAATAACCGATTTGGCGATTAAAGAATTATTCGATAATCGTTAGGTGGTTTTAAGTAATCGATTAATTAATTATTGTTTCGATCTTTATTCATAAACACATATCATACAAAAATTTACTAAAAAAAATTATTTACCTGCAGAAACCGGCACAGCTGTGATGAGTCCCAAAGTTATAAACAGATCATAAGTTAGGGCAACACTAAAGTTTCCCAATAAGTTGGCCACTGAAAAAAAAATTGTATAAAAAACTTGTCTCTTTGAAGCTGGAAATATAGGATTTTCACTAAAAGAGTTATTGTATCAGATAGGCAAGATTCTGAATTTGAAAAGTTATGGACTGCGACTCTAGAAAACGCCTCGGCTGATAATATTAATTTAGGTGATGTAAACAATAAAGATCAAAAAAATTACCTTCTAAAGTTAAAAACATTATAATCATCCAAAAAATGACATCACTCGAAAAGGACAGATGTGTTAATGAAAAAAATAATTTCAGGCTAAATTATATTTTCCCATTATTGACCGAATCACTTCATAACTTTGTAGGAGATTCCACGAGAACACTAGTGTTCTAAAGGTTGGGGGGTTTAATTTTTAAATTTATAGCCAACAACCCCATTAGCTATCCATTATGGATGTGACATAGCGTCCGTTGAAAGTGAATTAATATTACCAAAAACCATTGACAGGTATGAAATTAATCATGATGTCAAAATAAAGACCTTATCAGATTTTGCAACTCTTCTGCAGTAATTTAATTTAGCATTTCAGGAAATAAATAAATTGTGTAATATTGCAATAACCGTACGCTCTCCAAGTGTCACTTGTGAGAGGTCATTTAGGGGCTTTAAAAACAATACAAAATTTTTTACGGAGTGTTACAAGAGAGGCTCACAGGCTATCTGTTTTATAACCGTGGGTTACTGTGTCTTTGGGTAAAATAAACTTTAAAATAGTGTCAGCGTTTTTTAAATTTTAGTCTGAATTTCACAATTCACTAATCCGCAAAATATCTAAATTATGCAATCTGTATCTATTACCGGAAATCAGGGTTGCCAAATAGGTATTTCGACCCAAGTCTCCGGCTTGGCCGATTTTTCTCTGCTTATCTGCTTATGTGAATACTGGCCTAACCAACAACCAGTAGAAAGTTGTAATTTTGAAAACTATACCATAGCCAACCATTTCTCTCGTAAAGAGTATAATGGGGGAGGTGTGATCATCTATGTAAAAAGCAATTTAGGCTTCAGAAAACTTGAAATTATTGATAGTGTTTCGTGTGAGAAAGACTTTGAAATTGTAGCTGTTGAAGTTAACGGTTTAAATATTGTAATTGTTTGTATTTATAGGTCCCCCAACAGTCCTTTACAAATATTTTTTGAGAATCTAAATACAACTCTAGATATCCTAAATAAGCAAAAATGAAATTTTCTTATATACGGTGACTTTAACATTGATTTGTTGGAGAATACATACCCCTCATGTCCAAGAGTTTACAAATTTAGTTACATCGTATGATTCTGCTTTCTTGATGGGTGATGCTACTATACTCGACGCGCCGAACAGATTCACTAATCACAGAAACAATAATTCAATAACTCGTCTTATTTTATGATTCCAAACATAGGGACTTTGATAAGACATTCTATTTGTATTTGTTGTATTATGGACAAGAAATAAATAAAACAATGGTTCGATTCAATCATAAAATGAGACGAATTATTTCCGCGATTAGTGAATCTGTTCGGCGCGTCGAGTATAGACTTTCAAAGTCATGTAAAAATAGCTGTTTGGATAACTGCATTACAAATGTTCAAGGTAAGTGTGATGGCTTCCTTGCTGGATTGTAGCATATCTGATCATATGGCAATCGTTAATACATATTACCCTCCGGATACTGCCAGTACTCAGATTGTTGAATATAGACCATTTTGTGACTTAAATGTTAAATGTATCTCTATGTTAAATGAAATAAAGTGGGAAAAACTGGAAGACTGTCACAATGTGAAGGATATGTTTGGCAGCTTTCTTGATACTTTTTTGGATGTATATGATCAATGCTTTCCAAAAAAACAAAAAACAGTTCAAAAATCAAATAAATCGAAAAAATGGTTTAACTCAGAACTTAGAATGTGTAGAGATAATCTCAATTCTTTAATTAGTTATGACAAATGTCACAGTAATGTTAACTTAAAAAATGAAATAAAATTACCAAAAAAAAAACTATGAAAGTAAGATTATCACTGAAAATAAAAAATATTATACTAACAAAATAGCAGGGTCAGTTAACAAACCAAAATCAATATGGCAGATAATTAGGGAACCATTGCCTAAGAAAACTTGCCCTCAGAATACTATTCTTACAGTAGAAGAATTTAATAATTATTTTACGAACATTTCTAAAAATATCCTACAAATTTTAAATAAAATCAAGAATAACCCAGTAGATATTACTTCTTTCCATATACAGTCTAACAAAAACCTCTTTCTCATGCCTGTCGACCCTGCAGAGGTGGGACATATTATAGCTGATCTATCTGATAGCACGGCACTTGATATCTATGGTTTAAGCAATAACATTTTAAAAAAGTTAAGGGAAGGCCTAACGGTGCCAATGCAAAAAATATCAACGCTTGTTTTGAGACTGGTGAGTTTCCGGACAAGCTGAAGTTTGGCAAGGTAATACCTATATTTAAAAAATGGGATTTAAGTCAGGCTAGTAATTATCGACCTATTACTATCACTCCAGTTCACTCAAAACCTATAGAAGCTGCACTTAATAAGAGAATATCAAAGTTTCTGAATGCAAATAACTTATTGTCAAGATCACAGTTTGGTTTTAGGAGAGAGTTATCAACCCTTCATGCCATGGATGAGTTGGTGCGATACATTGTGGAGTCCTTTGTGAGGGGAGAGGCAGTCGCCACTGTATTTTGTGACCTCTCGAAGGCCTTTGACTGTGTGTCACACTCGGTTCTGTTAGATAAACTTCCTCATTGCGGAATTAGGGGTAAGGTAGATTTGAGTTCTTCATACTTATTAGAGCGAGAACAGGTGGTGGAGCATGGAGGTGTGAGGTCGCCTACCTTGGATGTTACGGCAGGTGTGTCTCAGGGCTCAATTCTGGGACCACTTTTATTCATACTGTATGTCAATGAACTTCCCGAGCATATGTGTCCTGTACGTGCCATCCAGTATGCCGATGACACTACCCTCTGCACAAACCATTCTGACCTTGCCTATTTAGAACAACAATCAGAAGCTGCAGTAACTAAGGTCGAAGACTTTTTTGCGGCTAATGAACTGAGTCTTAATATAGATAAGACTAATTTACTTCTGTTCACTTTGAGAGGGCTGGAGGATAGTCAGAAATCCTTCCCTTTCTTGGGAGTCACCCTTGAGTCGAAATTGAACTGGAAGGACCACATATCTATTTTGTCTTCAAAGCTTTCCAGTACTCTGTACCTACTGCGTAGAATTTCAGAGTATGTTTATTTTCATGTTTCTAGGGCTGCCTATATGGGACTGTTTCAGTCTAAGATCTCTTATGGACTACTTTTCTGGGGACAAGCTACAGATTGGGTAAAGATATTCACAATGCAAAAGACAGACATACGTATTTTGGGTAATATAAAGAGAACAGAAAGTTGTAGGCCATTGTTCAGAGAATTTAACATGTTACCTCAGCTGCTCTCTATGTATATCAGTGTCTCGTATACATCAAATCTAAACAAGCTTCCCTATCCACTGTAAACTCTCGACTAAGAAATGGGGATGACCACCTTATTCCTCAGCATCGGCTAACCCTCACGCATAAAAGCTACATTACTCTGTCTTTGAGACTTTTTAACCATCTGTCACCATATCTTAGAGATTTACCACTAAACAAATTCAAAATTAACATTAAGATACTGTTGTTGGACCTTCCTTACAGTGTTGAAGAGTTTTTAAATTGTTAATAGTCTATTTTTCAATTAGTAGTTTCTATGTATTTTTAAATGTAGTGACGTTTTGTTCTTTATGTAATTTTTAACTACATATTTTAAGTGAACATATAGTTTTTAACGGATTTTTATAAATGTTGTTAATACTTACGACTTTATTACCTTGTTAAGTTGCTATGAAGCTGATAAAAGCATAAAACAGCGTCTTTTAATATTTGTTACAAAAATTGCGTACGTCTTTGTGTATGAGTTTCATCATTTTACAACATATCGGTAGTAGTAGGTACTACAACTTCATTTAATTCTAATCCTTCGTATTAAAGCATACACATTGCGCAAGTAAGTAGGTGGCCGGTAATTTATGACTTATTGTTTGTTAAAGATATATAAGTTACATTATAAATATTGTTACCTAGAGAAAGACAGCTGGCACTTAACAACGCCGGCCAAGGAAGCCTCTCCCAATGAAGGGTCTCCACTCCAGTTAAGTACAGCCCCAAACTGAGAGGCCATAAAAGAGCCGCGTTGAGCATTCCTATAAGCGAGAAGAATAGAGCAACTTGACCATAAGTTGCTTCCCCAATTACCTGAAAAATTCAATTATCTAAAAAAATTCATCAAAGTTCATACAAACCTCATTAAGTCATATAACAAAATATACCCATAAATAATACTTATTATTTATTACGTAGAACTAAGCAATATGGAGGCGGGGAACATATGTAAAATACAGATTTAAAGCTAGTTACGGCAATGTTAAAGAACGGTATACTACTAATAGTTACTGGCAAAAAAAGAGCCAAAGCGTTAGCACGAAAAATACGAAAGTTACCTATAACCGGACAAGCATAGGGCTCACAGAAACTATACTGACTTTCAAACCATCCTCTTCTTCCTTAAGAACAAACTCACGTTCACAAAAACATATCTTAACGTCAATGCGCTCTCCTCTAATGGTGAGAAAAAGGCACACAAAAAGCGGGCGCCAAAACAGCACTCACCACGAAAGCCGATGAAGCACGCCGTCATGCAAGCACACTCTGTTGGGCACCCTTCCACCCCAATTCAGAATATTACTAATTGTCGGAACCGAATCTTCACAGAAATCGTGTCATGGTGCTAATAGAAGAAATTAGACGAAACGTTCACATGCACAGAAATGACAAATTGATAAAATTTGTTAACAGCCTAGGTACAGGTGATAGCTCACTGTGGACCTACCAGGAGCGTTTGCAGAGGTTACGCAGACTATCCCGTAATTTTGAACAACAGCCAGGAAATCATGACCAGTTAGGGCAATCTTATTCACAGCAAGCTATTTGACACTACGCCGTTTTATGCAGAGGTGAATGAAATAAGAGAAATACTCAAAAGCAGAGTTTTTCCGATATATCCTTCATTATGAACGAGTCCTCGATCAATTCAATTCAATTGAAACTCGCAAGATGCTCTGCCGCCTCTCGATGATAAGGTCTCCGGGCCAGACATTATATCCTACTTCATTCTTAGAAATCTACTAAAGTCATTGTCTAATTTCTGCATGTGGTAAATTTAACGCTATACGGCAACTGCAACATTTTCCCTTACCTTGGAAGGATGCGTGCTTAGTATTGATCCCCTAAGCCGGCACAAATCCGAAGCTTACAACTCTTTGTTGAATATGCAGATAGATTGATTGAGTTACAAGCGATTGGTCTTGCCGGCCAAATAATCAAAAACTACACTATCGTCTTATTATTTTCCATTCAACTTCGAGATTTACCTAATTGAGTTCATTACTTAGAATGGATTTAATTTTTTTATGTTACCACCCAAAATTACGAATCAATTACTACATAACATGGAGCTGTTAAGAAATAAGGTATATTGTCGAGATTTTGTGTTAGAAAATAGCCATCTGTGGCTCAAATGACTTTATCTATACATGTTACGCAATCCGAATATTATTGTTATATGTAAAGTATGGTTGAATCAAAGTTAGTCGGTGGAACATTTTCTGGAAGGAAATGGAACATTTCTGGAAGCAAAGGAATGGATTGGAAATGGTAAATAGTAACCTATTAGAGAAGTTTTAAATATGAAATGCTCACCTTCTTGAAAAGTACTTTATACACTCCCGACCCTGCAGCAGCAGAAGTTGCCAAAACAACACCTCCCAACGTGGGGCTTCCTGTAATTCCATCCATATATGCCAATAAGGCCACTCCAGTGTCGCATATTATCACAGCCATAATCTAATGAATAACAAAAACCTTAAAAAATCAAGGCTGTGAGCAGTAATTATTTAATGAAGGGGTGTGGGTATGACCTCGTATTTATATCTAGAACAAAACACTACGAAAAGATGTTTAAAAATACGTTAAAACTTCTTGGATTGGTTTGAGTAAGATTTAGGCAAAGACTCGAAAGAAGTCATGAATTCTATAAAAAGTGTTTTATTTACTAAGGTAAAAATCGCTTTAATTTAGCAGTGGCTTTAAAGCTGTAAATTGAATTCAAAACTAATTGAATTGAGGCCTGTTTTTTCAAAAAGTTGTAAGCGCTAGTTTGCCTAAAATGGGGTTTCTGTGGTTTTTGGGTAATAAATGACATGCTTTAGCTATTGTTGATGAAAAGTTAATGGAAAAGAAACAGCGAGATGGAATACATTTTGTCAAGGGGGCGCGCAGTTACTGTAAGAAGCTGAATCTGAGTTAAGGTGCATTATATTGTTACATTTAATTAATCATTATAAAGGATTAACTTATTACAGGTTAAGTGTAAATTTAGTGTCAAGTGTTTTTTGTTCGTCGTTAACATAACAATTCGAATACCTACTTGTATGCTCGAAAAGTTTAATGAGTTGAGTGTTTACGAAAAGCATCAAGGCGTTCTTAAAAGACTCAGTATATTTTATTTTATTAGTTACTAATAAAACGTCGCCGTCATAGTAGCTACGACCACAGTACGACCACATTGAAGAATGCAGAAGGCCGTACTTTTCATTGTTTTCTATCGTTATCAGGGTGCTCTGAAGTTTGAGCATGCTTAAAACATCTTGCGATACCTTCGAAATTACTCCTCAAATCTTAGAAATCGTACAAATCTTAAGTGCAAAAATCTTGTCTGGACTAATGGACCACAGAGAAAAAGGAGGAGGACTGAGAACCCCTCGAAACATAGCAAGAGCTAACATTATCAAACATATTTCCTCATTTCCTTCTGAAATTAGCAATTGCAGTAAGCGAAAGACGGACCCGTTATCTGCCTTACCTCAATGTTTCAGAAATTTACAAGGTGTTTTTGGAAAAGTATTGCCAAGATTATGCACAACCACCAGTGTCACAGTGGTATCACCAAATGTTTTTGATTAACTTCAATCCAAGCTTCAGAGAGCCTCGTATGGACACTTGTTCTACATGTGATAGTTTAGGTTAGTATGCTTTTACCATACACAACTTAAAGTTTAACTGTTAAAAATGAAAGAAGACAAGCAGAAATAAATTTGCACATACATCACGGAAAGCTTGCGGCTGCTAAAAAGGCAATGCAAGCTGATTACAAAAATTTCCGGCGTTCTGATTCATACGTTGACATGCAATGTCAACAATTTTATGTGCTCACTTAAAAATGTTTTACCTATTCCAAATAACTAGCATGCATTAGGAATTTATGATACAAAAATTGGCAATGGTTTCATGTTTTTTTTTTACCTGAGGCTGCAGGAGGACGTGGACCACGGAAAGTTGCACATTGTGTCTATAAGTATTCGACACCACAACTTAAAACCGACAAAAAATAGTTCTGTGGTCTGACAACTGCAGGGCACGGAATAAAAATCAAATTGTATTGGTTATGTATTTGACATTATTAATAAAAGGAGTTTTTGATGAAGTAACCCACAACTTTCCAGAGAAAGGACACGCGTTTTAAGCTTGCGTCAGAGATTTTGGTGTTATAGAAAAATACAAAAAAGTGCAAATCAATTGTTCTTATGGATTTGGTAGAAATTATGTCAAACTGAAAGCAAAAAAATCTTTGTACAGTAATGGTAAGTGATAGTTTTCAACACCGGCAATCTGAGGCACAAAAAATCTTAACACATCCAGTTAAAAATAACTGAAGTTGTTAAGATTATTGAAGTGGTTGAAATTTTGAAATCTCATGGATCTTTTTCGATCCCTACAAAGGACAACGTTCTCTAGGCAGGAAGAACAACAGAAGAATTTTCGCCTATTGGTATTGAACAAAAAAGACCAGAAATGAATTGCCAGCCGATAAAGTGGCCCATATTAAAGCCATACCTGCAAAAAAGCATTTTTACGCTTATGATACAACTTGTACAAAAGTCTGTGTTAATGTTTCACTTTGCATGATTATGAATTAATTCCTTGTCCCTGCTAATTTTTTCTTAAAGTGGGTTGCCTGCTTTTTGATAATAAAAATACGTAATAATAAACTACGAATGAAAAATTGAGCTAATAGAGTTGCCACAGCACATACAACGTTTTAGATTGCAAATGTACTACGTTTTGCCACTGATTCACTTTTAAATAAAAATTGCTCTCATGCGCTTGAATTTTTCAATTGAATTAACTTATATCTAATAACTAATAACAATGAGAGAAATATAAAAAAGGCAGTTAATTAGAATCACTCCTAAGAAAAATAAAAAATGACACATTCCAGGTTTTGGAAAGGCAGGCCTCAATTATAGTACTTTTAAGCAGAAAACGCTTCACATATTTTTTGTTATGCATTTATTGTTGACATAATTCGTGTTTTATCGCAATCTTTATAAGCACTATGCAGCCCTTTATTTAGCAGAATTAATTGTATTATCATGAAGAATTTAGTTCAGCAAAGAAATTGATAGAATCTGAACTTGGAATCAATTACTAGGCATATCCTTCATAAATTGTTCAAATAACAATATCGAAATTTAATATAAAAAGCCACGCATAGCCCAGTACTGCTGACTTGGTTTCTAGTGCAGCTACTCTTATGGGAAAGCCTTTCTGAACGTTTCTCTATCACAAACATGCTCTTATTTTGGGTCAGTAGGTACAAAAAACATTTAACCTAAAGAGACCCGACAACTCATTCATAAAAATCCGAAATCTTGCATCAAATATCAACAAAACGATTGTCCCCTCCTTATATTTTTATGTATCGCGTACAAACTTTTACCCCGGCGCGGCCGAATCCTCGCCGTGAGCAAACTTCGTCCCCACTACTAAATGTAGCATTGCCCGCGCCCGCCTGAGCGAAAGCAAGGACAGTTCATAGGCGTTGACTTTGAAAATGTGAGTCCATCATAATAATAATTTTAATAAAGTAAATACGTATGGTATTTATTCGGGTGCATTATTTAAAAGATATTTATGTTTTATTTATAGTGTGTGGGTTAGATTGAGTTAGTTTGGGTTAGATATGGGTTCTGAAGGTTAGTTAACACAAAATAGTTATTTTGCTAATGAATGCGGAAAGTGATACTTTTCCGAACGCGACTGCAAGTTGATCAAACGACAGACACATAGCGGAGTTCAGGCATGTAGTCGAGTGCGTAAAAGTCACTTTCCACATGAGCTGGAACGAAATTTTAAAAGGAACGTGTGTAAAATACTTATCTGCTTTTCTGCAAGTAAGTGCTGGTAGCAAAAAGCAATGATTTTTAACCTATAAAGGTATTTGGGAAAAAGTATAAAAATAGTTGTTTGGAAAAATGGAAAGATTTTTATAATGCAGGGTTAATATAATTCAGGGTTAATGTTCGTAGAAAAAGTATATTCAACATACATTTAACGGTTATTAAGAGCCGAGCATGAGAATATGACATGAGCCGTAGGCGAATGTCATAATGAATGGTCCTTGCATAATATAGTATTCAGCAGCTAATTTTGAAATAAAATATCCAAAAACTTATTTCCTGAATAATTTCAAATCTGAACATGGAATTTATGAGATACCAAAAATACGCAATTTTATCCCAATTTAAATGTTTTTGTGACACATAGAGTCTTCCTGCTCTCAATGGTTAAACGAAAAATTAAATCATCCCACTGCTAGCCTAAAAATAAATTGGTTATCATTATTTTTGAGACAAACTTTATTTAAAAACATATAAATATGACAAATATCTGGTTAATGACTACATATATTCAAAAAGTAGCTTAATAACTATTTTCTTCTATTAAATACCTATTAAAAATATATTTTCATTTCATTATAAATGCAACTACACTGAAAAAATCTCCTAAATAAACTGGTATATCTAGAAATAAAAAAAACGTAAAAAAATATTAAAAACAAGCTTTTATTTAAATGCACTAAAAAGAAAAAAAATATAATTTGAAGTAAATCAAACCCATTATTTTGTTACATTAAACATTTTATATGATATAAAAGCTTGGCGCAAGATTTTCGTGTTTAAATTTCTCGCGACAAGCTTTTTTATCATATGAAAATGTTTAATGTAACAAAATAATGGTTTTGATTTACTCCAATTTTTCTTCTTTTTAGTGCATTTAAATAAAAGCTTGTTTTAATTTTTTTTTACGTATATTTATTTTTTACTTTTTAGTATTATGGGATAGCAAAATCACAAATATAGTAAATATTTATAAAACTTAGATTCGTAGTCTATAATAAAAGCCATTTTGAATACGTCATTTTGAATTTTCAAAATCTGATAAAAAATTTATATTCCTTGTCCCTAAAAACCCCCATGTACAAATTTTAAACGAAATCGGACATACCTTAAGTAGTTCCCTTACCACTAACCTTTAAAGGGAGGGGGGGGGGAGAATGTAAGCAACACACTACATTTGAACTACAAACGCATACCAAATTTGAAGCCAATTGGATATGTAGAAGTCAGCTAAAATTGACTTGCAACATTTAACCCAAAATCGGCCATGTTGAATCCGCCATTTTGAATTTTCAAAATCTGATAAAAAAATCATATTCCTTGTCCCTAAAACCCCCATATACCAATTTTAAACGAAATCGGACATACTTTAAGTAGTGCTCCCCTCCCCTACCCTTGAAAGGGGGGAGGTGTAAACTTAACAACATTATAGTATTGTATTGTCATCGGAACTATAAACGTGTACCAAATTTCAAGTCAATCGGACATTTAGAAGTAGTTCTAATTCAGCTTGCAAGATTTGATTACAGACAGACCCACAGGTGAAAGTAAATAAAAGCTTGTAAAAAAGATTAAATCTAGAGTATAAATGTTGGAACATGACTTTACTTAGCGCAGATCAATCAAATTGCCTGTAATTAGTTTATATATATTTGCTAAACCGGTAAATTGTTAAGGTATTTCTATAAAGCTATTGTATTAATAAACAATCAGACCTACTTAAAAATATATGTTTTATTTATTTTAAACATCGGAAGTACCCGGATTAGGTATATAATATAATAATTAAAGTAGATAAACATATTTATAGCAGTGCCTTCACTGGTTTTGAAACGTTACCAACTTAGTATATATACTTCGAATGGCGAAGAGCCGTCGCGTCGGTCGTCGACCTTCAATGCTCTCAATCTATTGGTGCACTTACTTTACTACGCGCATACTATAAATGTTTTGGGGGAAAACAAAGCGGAACCAAGGGAATCGGCATTGCCAGATTGGCATGTAAGAACTTCAGAACCGGTTTTTAATGGATCAAAAACGGGGAAAATAGCTATTTAGTGTTATAATTTATTATGAAAAAAGTATGTTTATATGATGACAGCATCGAAAAAAAAAACAAATCGATAGGTCTGGTGTCTCGTTTTTTTACTAGTTTATTGGCTATTTCCTGGGTCATTTCCTACAGTAACTCGTAAACTTTAAATTTGGCAACGCTACGCCTATCAACCTTAGAATGTGACTCAATGTTGGGGGAAAACAAAGAACCATTTGTCCCGTCTCTTTAGGTTAAATGTCTTTGGTAGGAACTATATAAGATCAACATAATTTACAATCAGTTTTCAGTTATGCCTCAAACGGAATGTTTGTGAGCGTAACACCGAACTATGAAAATACATGCCCGCCAATATTATTTGGTGATGTGATTTACACTGATATTGAATATATAAAGGCTAGTAATTTTTTAGATTTCTCGAGTTCTGCTTAACTCAATAAATGCGAAAGTAATAATCACGTTCGCATATTACTCGAACAAAAGAATAAACATAACGGCAGACAAGAATATCCCATAACATATTTATTACAAATTAAAAATAAGAATACTTACACGTATACCAACAAATTGTTCGTGTAAAATAACCCAACTTAACAGATACACAATTGATACATTTGTTGCGAATAGGGCCATCACATCAGTGGCAAGCAGTATCTTTAGGGATAAAATATACATGTAGTTTGTGCCTACCCAAAGCAAACAGAATAAACTACATCTCGTCATAAATCTCACTAAAAATAAAAAAAATATAGCAATTGTGAGTTTTGCTGTTTAATGTAATATAACTTAAATTGTGTTTTTTTTTTTGGTTTTTATGGTAGAGGGTTATATTTGTATAAGGAAAATCTTCTTACCTGCAGTAAATCCCCTGTCTCGAAAGTCTCTTATGCTCTCCGTAAGGATATCTGACATTGACTCACATCGTTTGGTGCTTAGTCTACTTATAAAATACAAAGGAAAAAATAACATAGTCCAGTTTGTCACAAACCAGGTAGTAAAAAATGGTGCTTGGTATGATACAACCTAAAAAGATGAAATTGGGGCACTAGAATAGGATTTCTTAACAAAATGTGAAAAGTTTATATTAGGTAGTAATATTTGACAAGCATTAAAGGTCAAAACACCAAAGATATAAAACCATTTTTACACAACGTATTGCGACCTAAAAACGAAGCTAAACTTGTGGACATCAAAATTATCTTGGAGACCTAGGGTGTTCTGATGAAGTTCGATTTTTCCGCCATTATCGTATTCTACGGCAAAGTTGCTAATTGAGCAGATTTTTCCACTTAGCAGATCCTTTAAGCTTTAGTGATGCAGAAACGCAGAAAATATTTGTACCTTGGCGAATTATCTGGAAATATACTGCTCGTCAAAAAAAACGACGCACCTAGTTTTTTGGACAATATTTGAAAGCTCGTTATTGGAAAACTACTAAACCGATTTTAAAAAACTTTGGAAATTCTGAATAGTTGATTCTTTGACTCTTATGACTAATTTTTGGAATAAGATATTTTGCACCTAATATATACTGTTTGCCAAATGAAAGAACCTAGACGGAAAGAATGCGGGCAAAAAATGTCCTCGCATATTTAGATGCTGCCACATTTTTTTCCCAATAATCCTAAATTATTTTCTGTCTAGTTTCCTATAGTGAATTTACATATTTAAATTTCCTACTTGAATACTTAATTTTGTTATTTTCCTTAATACTACTGTCTTCTATTATTTACTATTTTATTTACACAGGGAAATACGGAATACGGAATAAGTATACTGTAATATTTATAATGTTTATATTTTATTCGCCTTCAAGCTATTTAAAATACGCGACAATAGGCAACAGTGCGACGTTTACTTGATTTTTAGCGGGGAGGCAGTATAGTGATTGGTCGCAGGATTTATTAACTACACTTTGACCCTAGACCAACACCTAATTTTTTTACATATTTTAGAATTTCGGCAGCGACTTGCTTTAGCCATTGGCGTGGAAATTGCCGATGCCGAACTGTGTGGTTATTTATATTATTTGGTTTGTAGGGTCTGGTGATATATAGGTTTTGTCGATTTTGCAAATTCTCTTTTTTCACTAGAAAGGGGGTGTCCTATATAGTAGTTTAAGCCAAAAAAGTCGGAAGATCCGGTACATTTGAACCGAAAAAATGCCCTCAAATTCGAGTTTTGACACAAATTTTCAGCACCACTTCACAAAACCACTAGAAATATAGACAAAACACATCTGAAAATCAATTGTCGGGTGAAAATATTAACTAGGATACATTTGCGTCGAACGAGAGACCTCCGTTTTGTTCCGGTCCTAATTTAAAGCGACTCATAGCCATAGCCCCATTAAACAAAATAAAATTTTACTTGCAAATATCCATCCTCCTTTTTACTGTCAACTGTCACAATAGCCAAAACAAAGATTTTTAAGAAGGCACACTGTTGCCAGACGTTTATTGTAGTTTCGTTAGCAAAATTCATTAGAAAAATGGTGCGCTATAAGCGCAGCTTATTCACTACCAGCTATCCTCGACGCGCCGAACAGATTCACCAAACACGGAAAACACGGATACAATAATTCTTCTTATTTTATGATTCCATTGATTCTAAACATAGGAACTTTGATTAACACACTCTATTTTTACTTTTTGTATTATGGATGGATGAAAAACAAAACATTGGGTCGATTCAATCATAAAATAAGACGAATTGTTTCCGCGATTGGTGAATCTGTTCGGCGCGTCGAGTATAGTCATCTTGCGGCGGCATCCTTTGATTTGGGAAAGTCAATAACCAAGTTTTGCAAATTTTAGAAGAGGGTCATGACTTAATATTGTTTTAAACGCCTGGGCATCTGAATAATACTTTTGACAGTTCGTTTAATTTAAAATATGCTTTTTCTACTACCGTGCGTAAAGTACTCACTTTACGCGCTCTCTAAGATTCGTAAAATAGGCTTTTTTAATGTGCGGTGCGTAAAATAAGTTATTTTACGCACTAGTAAATCTGACATATTTTTTGACATTAAGGGCAATGCGTAAAATAATATATTTTACGCACTAGTGTGTAAAATAATGTATTTTACGCACTAGTGCGTAAAGTAATTTAATAATATTTTTGTTTTTTCATATATTTTTCGGTGGTAGAAAAATTTTTGTATGCTACTCATGTGTAAAGTACCCATTTTTTTTATTCAATTTCAATTAAATTTTTTGATCATTCCCATTCATAAAAAAGGTTCACTTTACACACTTGTTGCATAAATAACTATTTTATCGTCTAAAATCCGTTTAAAAACGATTTTAAAACGCACAATTGTATAAAAATCCGAAATATCCGAACCTCTTAGGGCGATAGCCGAGGCTTCGGACGAATTTGTCATGTATTTTGAAGCGAAAACTCATTTTAAATTGAACTGTGGAACTGAACCGCTCAGGGCGCAGTGCCCGACACTCCAACTTTCCGATTTCGATAGAGTTGACTAGCTGGAAGTGAATAAGCTGTGCTATAAGTGTCTCTACTCTTTTTTTTATTTAGGTGAATGATTTTTTATTGCAGTAGCACATACTATATTGCTCGACGAGCGGTGTGTGTGCGAAGATGTTGATTGACACGGTTCTTGAATAGTTAGCTTGGGGAACAGATGTCCTGGGAGCATATTCGCATGTAACAGGCAAGATGTCCATACGGCAATGCCGATCGTTTCTTCATATGTGACGTGCACGATAGCATTTAGTCAGAAGTCGTGACTGTTACATAGAATCAACAAATAAGTCTTCAATTATTTTAACGCTTCATGCATAGCCCTCCGCTCGCTTCGCTCGCTACGAGGGCTCAGCAAACAGAAACTAACCAAGTGCTAACCAAAACCAACCTAAAATTTGTTGAGCCCCCGTATAGGGTGCGAAGCGAGCGGAGGGCCATGCATGAAGTGTTTAAATAATTGAAGAATTATTTGTTGATTCTATGTAACAGTCACGACATCCGACTAAATGCTATCGTGCACGTCACATATGAAGAAACGTTCGGCATAGTCGAATGGACATCTTGCTTGTTACATCCGAATATGCGTCCTGGGAGTGAGTTCCACAGTGATGCAGTGCGCCAGACAAAGGAGTTCTTGTAAAGCGATGTTCTAGGTGTTTTCAGTTGTACGACGAACCGGTGCGCTCTTGCCGTCTATCGTGACTGTCTGACAGGCGTTGTCAGGGGCGGGATAAGGCGGGCCAAATCCTGGGAACATCTGCCGTAAAAGTATCTGTAAAACAGGGATTTCTCGGTCACATGTTTGCGGTGTTTCAGACTATCCAGATTCCGGGTGAACTCCGGATCACCGACGAAACGCACAACTCTCTCCTGAACGGAATCCAGTAGCTTTAGGGTGTGCTCTGGCGTGGCACCCCAGATGTGTGAGCAATATTCTAAGCACGGTCTTATTTGCGCTTTGTAAAGCAAGAGCAACTGTGCGGTGTATACATTTTTTGTTGCGAAATAGCGTACCAAGCTTCTGGGAGGCTGATTTTGTCACGTTAGCAACGTGGTCATGTCAGGACATATTGCTGTTGACCAAGACCCCCAGTAGTCCGATTGAATGAAGATGAAGGGATGGTCGATCCTGCGATAATGATATCATTGCCCGCCGGCGCCGTATGGTAAACGTGGCTGCTTGGATGATTGTTCAATGTGCATTTGCATCCATTCATCAGAATAAAAGAGACATTCATTCGATTACACTATTCCTTTGTATGTATATATTCGTCAAATATTTCACTTCATACATGGCCCTCCGCTCGCTCCGGGGGCGTAACCCAAACTAACCCAAGACATTCCTAAATGAGGAAAAACAAACTAAAAATTATTTGCATTTTCGACTGACAAATTTCATTTTTTTTTTATTTTCGACATGCCTTGGGTTAGTTTTGTTTGGTTGCGCCCCCGAAGCGAGCGGAGGGTCATGCGTGAAGTGGAATATTAAATATACTTAAATAGTAAACAACACTGTTATTCCCCATAAGAAAATGTGCAACTTTTGGAAATACTGTGCCAGGCCCCCGGTGTCGTCGGTTACTAAAATTTCATTATTTTCACGTTACAATTACAATATGTTCACGTTACCCCTGGGAAAGTCGTAGAGGAAGTTTGCCCTTCTAGGGCAATTTAGGCTCAAGACGCGGATATTTTTTCGGCTCAAATGTGGCGAATCCTCCGATTTTTTTGGCTTAAGCTACTCTATAGTACACCCCTTTTCTAGCGAAAAAAAAAGAAAATTTGCAAAATTGACACAACCTATATATCATCAGACCCTTAATTTGCTGATATCTTTGAAGATTTTTAATCTTTCTTATATTTTTCTTGCATTTCGTGATTATTATACGCGGTTAACTAATTTTTATATATTTCGGATAACTCTCTTAACTGAACTCTCTAAATTAAAATTTTTATTACAAAACAATTCCGAACGTTCTATAAAGAGCGTTTTGGAACATACTTGCTTCAATATTGCCTAACTTTTAATACAAAAATTGAATGCTAGAGAATTTATATGAATTAGCTACGATAAACCGTTTTTTTTCCAAATTAAGCGACGTCATCAATGACGTAAATACAAAACCTTCGGGAAACGAACTCTACTTATTCCTACAACATATTTTTTATGTAATACATACAACAAATAATATCATAGAATACTATCCTTATTATAAAAATGAGATATTATTATATGACATATGAGACTGTAATATAAAAAAACTGTAATTAATTTTAACGTCTTAAACTAATCAATATTATCAATAATAATATGGTAAGAATAACCTCGTGCGCCTCTGGGAAGGCAAGATTTTTTACGTGCTAGTCCTCTACCCCCTTCAGTCGTTGTTAAGGTTGACTCGCTTGGCGTACTATACTACAGGGTGTTAAAGAAAGGGATGTTTTTTTTTACAAAATTTCAAGTTTATGGGGTAATTGAGATTGATAGTCGTAATACCTCTCTTTACTTGCAGTTAGGTAATACCTCGGAATGTTTTTAGGATTTTGTGGATATCTTGGCTAACTACGATTATATGGCAATTTTTCGAAAATTGTCGTGTTTTTCCCGTTTAGTCCCAATAATGAGAAAACTACGGAAGGTATCGACGAATTTTGAACACGGCGTCTTATGGTAGGTTATATGCTGCCAGTTTATGTACGTTACGTGATCCATTAAACCAGAAAGTTCAAATTAAGGGATATGTTTTACACAAAATCATTTTTTTTTTGAAAATTCAAAATAAAAATTCAAACCAAAGAAAATTATACTTGTAAACTTAAAATGCGACCATAATACCATGGACTATTAAGAATGGGGTATTTTCTCGAAAAGGTTTTTGATTTTTGGTGATAAATCAGTCAGTTGTCAAAATATGGTAAAATAAGGATATTTCTTTACCATAAATATACAAACGAGTTTTTGTCTCTTACAACCGTTCAAATTACACTCGAAATTACCTTTGAATATACAGGGTGATTGAAAAAGTAAAATGGTAAAAAAAGAAAAATTTTTTATCGGAGGATCCTATTTAAGTACCCACCTGCCCCGAATATTATTAAAATGGTTCGTAGAATAACTAAGAATTGAAATGATAGGTGGGTACTTAAATAGGATCCTCCGAAAAAAAATTATTTCTCTTTTTAGCATTTTATTTTTTCAATCACCCTGTATATTCGAAGGTAATTTCGAGTGTGATTTGAACGGTTGTAAGACAAAAACTCATTTGTATATTTATGGTAACATTATACGAAGAAATATCCTTATTTTACCATATTTTGACAACTGACTGATTTATCACCAAAAATCAAAAACCGTTTCGAGAAAATACTCCATTCTTAATAATTGATGGTATTAAGGTCGCATTTTAAGTTTACAAGTATAATTTTCTTTGGTTTGAATTTTTATTCTGAATTTTCAAAAAAAAAATATTTTGTGTATCCCTTAATTTGAACTTTCTGGTTTAATGGATCACGTAACGCACATAAATTGGTAGCATATGACCTACCGTAAGACGCCGTGTTCACAATTCGTCGATACCTTCCGCAGTTTGCTCATTATTGGGACTAAACTGGAAAAAACGACAATTTTCGAAAAATTGCCATATAATCGTAGTTAGCCAAGATATCCACAAAATCTTAAAAACGTCCCGAGGTATTACTTATCTGCAAGTAAAAGGAGATATTACGACTATCAATCTCAACTACCCCATAAATAGGGATAACTTGAAATTTTGTAAAAAAAAACATATCTTTCTTTAACACCCTGTAGTATATGTTAGGTGCAAAATATCTATTCCAAAAATTAGTCATAAGAGTCAAAGAATCAACTATTCAGAATTTCCAAAGTTTTTTAAAATCGGTTGAGTAGTTTACCAATAACGAGCTTTCAAATATTGTCCAAAAAACTAGGTGTGTCGTTTTTTTTGACGAGCAGTTTATTTCAAAAAAGTTTATTGATATCTCCAGATCAAGCTCCGTATGGAAAACCTTTATGCTATACTACGCTACTAAATCTCGCTCTTTTAAACGTTGACTTTAAACTCAACTTAATCACGAAATCTTTGCTGCAAATTGGACTTTAAAGTTTAAATAATTTTAACTTGGCCCAATAATTTAAATACAGCTAATTATGTTTGTACTGCCTGGGTTTTATGAATTTAATTAAAAAACTAAAGATTGGAAATCATAAAAATGATATATAAAATACAGCTTTTACAGGGTATGCCAGAATGGGCAACCTCCCGGATTAAGATAGAACACATAAAAATAACATGACAAGATTCTATATTTTTTTTTACATTGTCGATAAAATGAACTCTTCCAATAAAAAATATTTTTATTTAATATGTTTTTTTTTTCATAGGATGTAGTTTATGTTGATACAACTCCTTATTTCTTGCTATGTTTTTTTTTCACACGTGCCGATTTATGCCAGTGTCAGTTGACGATAGAGTGTGTTGAAATTTGCGATATTTTTTCTTCCTCTTCTCATTAGTTAAAAGAGTGGATTGTCCTTGATTTAAATGTACTAATTATAATGCCATTCCAAACGTTTATTTTTTTTAAATGCAATTTTGGATATTAAAAAAAGAGAACGACATTTTTAAGGTATTCATTCTTAGTAGTCAATCAAAATCAAATCAATCGCGGTGAAGGTGTTGAAGAAAACATCCTAAATGTCCTAGAAGCAGATTCTTTAACAAGTGTCCGAAAACTGGCAGTTTAATTGCCCAAAATCGGCGATAGCTAGGATCCTTAGAGAGGAACAATTGCATCCATATCACCTTCAGAAAGATGACCCTGCCCTTCTTTTTAAAGATTCCGCGCAAAGGATTCAATTTTCGGACTGGGTTTTAGATCAATGTGTGGGTCGGAATCATCGGACAGCATTTTATTGGACCTCCTGTATATTGCTAAGGAGGTTAAATGGCGAGCTTTGTTTGGGTTTTTTTCAGAAAAATTATTTTCCACAAGTTTTAGAACATATAACTTTGGCAATACTACGTGATATCATGATATGTGGTTCATGCATAATGGGTCCTCACCACATTTTAGTAGTTCGAGAACACCTAAACATGATCCTCGAAAATCGATACATAGGAAGAGAAGGGCCAGTGGCTTGGCCTCGTCGATTACCTGACCTAAATCCTATAGATTTTTGGGGGAAATGTATTTTAGTCTATGCCAATCGAATTGACAATAAACAAAACTTATTGAACAGGATTATTTTTAATTGTCACGAAACAAGAAATAACGTTGAGGCATTGTGAAGGATTAAACAATCTTTAATTCATAGAGCTAGGGTATGCATAAGATTAGAAGGAGGTCATGCTTAACCAACATACAAAATATATATAGTTAATAAAAACTTTATAAAACGAAGATATTTTTTATTCGAAAACAGTTCATTTTATAGACATCGATTAAGAATACCTTTTTTAAGTTTCAGGTTTAAGCTGTTCAAAAATATTATTGCTGTGTCTTGATTACACGGAGTTAAAAAAATTAGCGTTATTGTGTTAAGGCAAGTCTGTCCCTGGCAAACTAAATACGTCAAATGTATTTTAAAGGGTTCCTTTTAAGAAGACTTCTCTAATATCCATTATATTCCAAAATTAATAAATTACACCAAGTACTTCAAAAAGTATTCAAAACAAAGATTTCCAGGGGCGTCCGTTAGGGGCCCGTATCTTCGTAGACTTTTCATGTTATTTGCATGTGCTATGTGAATATGTTGAGACATAGCCTACAGTTATTAATAATGTCTTTTTTTTCATTACATTTCATTAAAAATTAAAAATTCATAATATTATGTTGCTTCTATAAAATGTGAATTTGGAAATGTTTGGTTTTCCATCGAGAGAGTGGACTGGAATGAAGCCACCTTTTTCTTGGAAATGAGATCCGAGTAATACAACTTTTTTTAGGGAAATTTAATTAAGCATATTTTAACACAGTTGCTAAACGTATTAAGCCATTTTATAAACTTGGTTAGATAAAAGTTCTTATCTTATCCTAATTTTCATGGAATAGATAAGTAAGTAAATAAAAGTTGGGTACGAAACAGTGATGGCTTGTGAGGAAGGTCTCTAATTCTCCGCCTCCCAGGAACCACAGCCGCTTTTTTAAAATCGATTCGACATAAACTACATAGGTATCTAGAATTATTAATTTTCGATGAAATTACGTGTTTATGTAATAAATTTCTCAATTCGTTTTTAGTTCCAAGTAAAAGATTAATCCTCTCCGCAGTTATTATTTCTGGTCCTCAGTTCGTATCTGCTCCTCGCATCGCAATTACACATTTAATTACCTTTACACCTATTTACCATAATATTTATTTTTTAAATTACAGCTTTATTTTGTGTATATTACGATCACTTGTTAATACAAACCATTTTAATGGTGAGACATCTCCATGAATATTCTTAAATTGATAGAAAAGAGTGTCTTATTTTGCTAAGCCACCCCAACAATTCTCTACTGGCGTTTAACATTTACATTATTGATACTGATATCTTCTTCTTCTTCTTCTCGTGGCGTCACAACCCTTCGTGGGTCTTAGCTGCATCTACGACTCGTCTCCACCTATCCCTGTCCAACACAACCTCCTTCAAGTCTCGTACTCCCATGACTTTTACATCCTCTCCGATATTGTCTCTCCATCTGAGCCTTAGTCTTCCTAAAGGTCTCTTTCCCACTGGGTTTTCCTCCCATATCCTCTTGCTAAGACGTTCATTCGGCGATCTCTGTACGTGTCCGGCCCGTCTGAGCCTTTGTGCTTTTATTTCGTTTACTAAACTCGGTCTTTTGTACATGTTCTTGAGCTCCTCATTCGTCCTTATTCGATATTGACCCGTTCTCTCATTTACTGTAGGCCCAAAGATTTTCCGCAACATCTTTCGTTCAAAGCGTCTTAGCACTAGTTCGTTCTGCTTCGTCATTGTCCATGTTTCCGAACCGTACATAATAATTGGCTTGATTACTGCCGAATATATCCGTATTTTAGAGTTCCTAGATATCAGTCGAGACCTAAACAGGTCTTGTAAGGCGAAAAAACATTTATTGCCCTTTTGTATTCTTGCTTTTATTTCGCTACTAATATCGTTATCCGAGGTTATAACTGTTCCTTGGTACTGAAATTGGTTTAGGTGTCCATGGTTACGTTTTATCCTATTCTGTCCCTTCCTGCTCTCCGTCTAACATGCATATATTTGGTCTTGTCCTCGTTGATCGTGAGACCTACCTTCTTCGTCTCCTTCTCTATGTTCATGAACATTTCTTTTGTTTTAATCGTACTTCTTCCTATCGTGTCAATGTCGTCGGCATATGCCAAAATCATTTCTGGGTCCTTATTTGTAAATATTTGCAGACCAATATTCGTTTCTTTGATGTCCAGCACTATGAGCAATGGTGACAGGCCATCGCCCTGTTTTAGGTAATTGTTGATGGAGAATGTTTCAGTGTTGTTCTTTCCTATCCTAACTTTGGCTTTAGAGTTTTCTACTCATATCTTGGTTAACTTTATGACTTTTTCTGGTACCCCTATGCCTTCCAACGCTTGCCAGATACTTTCCCTGGTGATGCTATCGTATGCCTGGCAGAAATATACAAACAGTTGGTGGACCTCTCTGTTAAAGTCCTCTAGGAGCTGTCTTATGGTCTGTTGTTGATATCTTGGGTCGCAACCCGCATTGGTAGTCCCCTACTTTGTCTTCTGCATATGGGGATATGCCTCCTCTTAGTACATTTGATAGCACATTGCATGTTATATTTAGTAGGGTTATTCCCCTATAGTTTTTACAGGCGAGTCGGTCTCCTTTCTTATGAATGGGGATGATGATACCCTCATTCTACTCCTTTGGTAGGGTTTCCGTTTTCCATATGTTTTTCAGTAGCTCTAGTATGGCAGTATTATAGACGTTCTCCACCATATTTTATGCACTCCGCCGTTATCGAGTCCTCACCCGGGGCCTTGTTATTCTTTAATTGGTTTATTGCTCTTTTAATCTCCTCTAGCGTGGGTTCTAGTACATACTCCTCCACTCTTTAGTATACCTTCTTCGTGTTCCTAGTTACTGCATCTATGTTTAACAGGTTTTCGAAGAATTGTTTCTATGCTTGCATTACTTCTTTTATGTCAGTTATGAGCTCGTTGTTTTAATTTCTTAAGATGTTGGTCTTTGGTATATAACCTTTCCTTATATTTTTTACTTGTTTGAAAAAGTTTCGGCTGTTTGTTGATCCTGCCTTTCTTTCTACATTCTCTATTGTTTTATTGTAAGCTTCTCTCTTTTTCTTTCTTATCATCCTTCTTGTCTCCGCTCTGACGTCGTTGAATCTTTGGATGTTTCTATCACTTGGACACTGCAGCATTTGTATTCTTTGGTGTCTAGGGTCTTTTGTCATTCTTCGTCATACCAGTGTTTTATTCTTTTGTTGTTTGTGTTTTCGCCAAGGACTCTTTCTGCAGCGTTGATTAATGATGTTCTGATCTGTTTCCAGTGCTCCTTTACAACCGACGTCTCTTGTGTGACATTCTTCTCTAGTTGTGTTTCTAGTTCTTTTTGGTATTCGTGTCTGCATGTTTCATCCTGGTTTAGTTTATCTGCGTTCCATCTTTTTGGTGCTGATATTTCTTGTCTTGTTATGGTTCTTTTAATACTTGATCGTACCTTTATCCGCACCAGAAAGTGATCCGTTCCTGCATCCGCCCCTTTTTGGCTCTTTACATTACTGATATCACTAAGGTTAATTAGTCGACTATTTTAATATAATATTATGTCAAAAATACTATTAATTTTATGGGACTTACTAATTTTATTTTAATCTGCTCGATCAGACCTGAAGCTGAGATCATCTTTTGTAAGATTTTGATGCTTCAAAAACCATTGGTGATGTCAGTTGGGAGTTTTATGTTATGACAAACAATATTATTATATACTATATTGTTTCTTAGAATTGCGCTTCACAAAAGAAGCATTGATTGCGTCTAAAGATATTTATATCCAAGTTTAATATCGTTTCGAGTGCATTTTAGGAAATATCGTCTACAATTCGTGTGCCAAACGTTTAAAGCGCCCTAGAATTCTTTTGAAAGTTTAACTTCACCGTGCGCTAAAGTACATTTTTTGTGCTATTTATGAAAACTGCTTTTTTTTTGGTTGCCTATTTTTAATGGGGCGCGTGAAAATAAATAATTGGAATTGATTTCAATAAAGTTGGTTTCATATTGACTAATTATTTGATCAATTTTTTCTTTATTATTGCTCGAAAAATTAACTGAAACTGAGTAACAGTGTTAATCATCTCCTGATAATGCTAACATGGTTAGCGAAACGCGCGTCGAGTGCAATAATTCTGTTTCGATATTGTGGATAAAACTCCGTTTTAGTACCGGTTGTAGGCGAGACGGTATTCTTGGCGTACTTTCAAGAATTGGTGAGTTAAACGTAAGGTTATGGTTATTAATTTTGTTCTGGAAATTATTCTTCTACTTCACTATTTTTTTTTGAGTAAGTGAAATTGTGGGGTTTTCCTAGCTGTAAGAGATATTAAATCTAAATGTAATAAAGGTATGTCACACCATCGCTCGCTCATGCCGCATTCCTTCGGGAGAGACATACTCGTGGGTCGATACGCACGATTATAATTATTAATTATTTAAGCTCAAGTTCTCATTATTAAAATACACCCTCTTAGTTACTTAATATGAAAACTAACATTTCAACTTACAATCAATCGATTTTTTATAGAGTTAAGTCTAAATGACATACTTCAAAGAAAGAAATTAAAAGTTTTAACCGAAGATCAGAAAGTAGTTTTGACAATGAGAGTTAAGAAAATATGAAATACTAAAGATGCCTATTGAGGATAATAGTGGCGAGAGATTTGTTTTAGTTGTAAAAGTACCGGATACTAAAATAGCTACGTTCATCTGAAGTAGAATCTTTAAGAAGTACTGGACAAACTGATGAGACAAGCGCTTTTACCGATTTTCAGATCAGACCTAATTTTCAAGGATTCAATTAGGAATACAAAATAAGGGTTCCTGACAAGCTTTCTAAAAATCCTGTGGTTATTTCCGAAATGATTCAAAACTGTAATTTTTATTTGGAAAATAAGCACTTTGTGCTTACTAAAGATTTTAATGTGTGCAATTATTGTAAAAATAAAATTGGATATTTAATAAATTAATTTTTTTATTAAAGCATTGGGCATTATAAAAGAACGATATGAGGGGGCATTATGAATCCATAATGCCCTCTCATAACGTCCCGGTTGTTAATGTTATGTATATATATCTTGTATCCTAGGCGTTATGAGCGAATAATATCGAAGATAAATATAAATAAATATCAAGGGGTTTTAATCGCATTTGCGTTATGTTACCCGAAATATGGGCATTGAGTACATTGGTAAATGTCCAAATGATCATCAATTATTTAAACTCAAATACACTAGAGACAATTTTTTAAATATAAATCTTTTACTTACGTATTTTGTTTGTACTACAGTCATATTTAAATCAGTAGTGTCATGAGGTACTAGAATAGGATCGTCGTAGTCTTCGTCGTTGGGTCTTCTTAAGTAGAGGTATTTTATACTGTGTGTTGCCCCAACCCAAGATGCTGTAACGCACACTGTAACCCATATTCCAAAATATATCTAAAGCAAAGAAAAAACACAAATAATTTTAGTAAGAATTAGTAAGACTTCTTCAGACAATAATCTATTAAACCATTATAATTTGGTCATGTTAATTATTTTTTAAGTAATAGGACTGCGTGTGCGTGAAAGTTATAACGAAGAAAGGAAAAGGAACTTGTTGTATACATTTATTTTTTTTACTATTTGAGAAATCTGTGAACAGTTAATTTAATTTGACATGCCTTTAATGGAAGCAATTTAAGTAATTGGAAAAAAAAATTGTGTCATATAAGCTTAAGTTTGTTAAGTGCGTGCAAAAACTGACACTGACTTTGTTTTACAAAATACATACATTAAATATATTGGTCGCTTAATAAATATTAGAAAACACCAAATGGCAACCTTACTCTCGTGCATGCGTGTCAGAATGGTTCCATTCATGATTGTTTTTACTTATTTGATGTTTCATTACTTATATTTAAAAATAATTTAGAGCCCATGTCACACAAGGAATAACTATTTTGGAAAATAACATATTTGCTTTATCATAAAAATACACAAACTCTACGCATGTAATGTACTATGATGTATGTAATAAAAGCGCTGAGAAGTAAATGTGCTTTTCACGTTGCATAGGTATCAGCTGAAACTATCTCATAAGAAGACAATTGAATGTTTCTTAAAATAACATTTTCGAGTTTTACCATG
>MU192699.1:14194-27750 GCA_016904865.1 Pissodes strobi | reverse complement strand
CAGGAGACTCGTTGAAGATTTGTGAGATTTGGAAAACGGTTACAACTTTTCCCGGGTGACTAGTCAGCCATTTTTGCAGTGCTTTATCGTGATAGTGATTGAGCATGTTCATAAAACTCACGTCTAAGCATTGAGCACTGCACCCACCCTTCACCTGAAGGAAACTGTAGAAATGATTCGGTACAAATAAAACATTCTGTATCGCCTTCCACTTCGGATTTCTCCGATGATTCCTCAATATTTTTGTCATGTTTTCTTCTTTTGTTATTCTTATATATTGTCACATTTCGCCTTTTATTTGTTTCTTTTAAAACTTTTTTCCCGCCGATTTATTCTTATTCTTTGAGTCTTAACAATTGATCTTTATACGGAGTGCTTGTCAAAACTGCTGTGCCTCCAGACTTCCTTGGTTTTGAGGTACGTTGTGCTTGGGCCATTTAAGGCAGTGAATGAATATCATTTTGTCAGAATGTTAAAACCACTTGAAACCCTCAATGTCGAGGGTTCATTAACCGAAGCTAAGGATAGCGCAAGAGTTCATTTTACTACTTTTTTCATTGGCCTCATCATTCTGCGCATAAACCACATTATTTTTAATAATAAAATGCTCGGAGCTGCTTTGTTGACTCTTGAGTCTGATAGAATTCAGGGAACTATGGCGAATTACTCCAGGAATGAGGCAGGCTGGGTTACTCTTGGGAGATCCAGGGCTTCGTAGAGTGAGAGGCCCCCTGGCCCTGAAGAGGGAGGCCATGAGGCTTGTGATAGGGCTTCTCACATGGCTCTGCCCATTGGACATGCATTTGCACGTGCTGCGGATTGTAGAAGATCCAGTGTGAAACACGATTTTCTTATTAATGTTAAAAAGGAAAGGGTTTTAATTAATATAAACCTAACACTGGGGAGTCGTGTATGCAATACTCGGCTCCAGGAGTGGAGTTCGTGAGCGCCACCAGTTCTACCAGCTAAACTGGAAAAGCTCCACTGGTGTTGTACGGAGTTGTTAGGCACGTTTTATTAAACAAGAAAACACAATCTTAATTTACGGTTCGATCTGTTGGCTTCTAGGTTTTTTTTTTAATTTAAAACAGCAACAATCTTGCAGTGAAATTTAGAAGCAAAGGAATGGCCACAAAAACTATTGAGTATTTAATGTGATGGTACAATATGATGATCGTACTGAGACCAATTCTGTTGGTAAACTCGGTACTGTATGCCTTACACCTAAAAACTCTAGCACTACTATCCGAAGTGATCACATTGGTTTACTTAAGATTAATACAGATATGTAAATCCAATTGCATCAATTAGTAGCCGCACCAATAATAAATACAGTAATAATAATATCAAGCAATAATAAAAGCAGTGAAATTAATAAGAGCTATCTTAAAGCTTGACCTACAATAATGAGATAATTTTAAAAAAATAATGGGAACGATACCACGTTAGATCGGTCCGAAGGTCTACTGCTAAAAAGGCTGCAAGCTCAGAAGTTGAGGCGAAAGCTCAACGTGTAATGGGTCTGGCCCCAGTAGTAAAAACCCGGTACTGGCGGGTACTGGCTCCTGGCCCCGGTAGTGAAATCCTCACTCGAGTTGGAGGGTTGCCTGAAGGATCAACTGCCTCGGTTTTATAAGGTGAGCTCGCAAAGCCTCTCGTGCAGTACAAATATCCCAATAACTTGGTTGTGTCAAGGACTAATTAGGGACTCAATAACAGATCTCCTAGAAGGGTAGTATTAAACCCAATTTATTTATTTATTCAACATTCACTATATGTTACAATCAGGGAATATACATTAGTTTCGTCACATTATTACAGTAGAAAAGAAAAATCACATTAAAGCTATCAACTATCATAAAAGTGATTAAAACTTGTGTACCTATAACTAGCTTAAATACTACATCCTAATTAAAAAAACAGCCAGAGAAGGTTCTAAAAAAGAAAACTACACACTCGGACTTCACATGCTAAAATTACATTAAAAAATTCAGACAGTGAATAAAAGGAATGCTGGAGCAATAGAGCTTTCAGTTTAGATTTAAAAAGAGTCATAGACTTAACATTCTTAATATTAGAAGGTATATGATTATACATTTTTATAGGCAACACATAACAACTATTTGCTGTATGGGATAATCTATGTTGAGGCACACGAACTGTATCTCCTGATCTTAATACATGCTCTTTATACACATCATCTGAAGATAGATATGTACTTAAATTGTTTTTAACATAAATCGCACTCTGCAGAATAAATACTGATATAACTGTCAATATCTTTAGTTCCTTCAATACATTTCTACATGAAAAAGTTATTTTTTTAAATGTTATTGTTCTAATAATTCTTTTCTGGGACAAAAGAACTTCATTAATTTTATTGCTTCCTCCCCAAGTAACAATGCCATAAGATAAAACAGAATTTACATTAGCATGGTAAAAAGATAATAATATGTTGTGATATATATGTGATCTGAGCTTCCACAAAGCGAAGTTAAAAGAGCTCAGTCTTTTATTAATGTTGTCAATTTGCTATTTCCAAGTTAACTGGGCATCTATTCGTACCCCCAAAAACTTTACTGAGTTCGATTGCTTTAAAACTCCTGCGTTTGACTGTACCAAGATGCTATAATCAAGGGGTTTATTACTAAACAAAAGACATTCAGTTTTGGACAGATTTAAAGGAAGTGAGTTATCTAAGCTAAACCTTTGCATAAGTTGAGAGCACTCTGAAGCAATAAAGCTTAGGGATTCTATATTAGTACTGGCCAGGACCACTGATACATCATCTGCAAACAAGGCTAGCATGAACCTTCTAGCTATTTCGGTGGATCTAATTATTGTGTTTATAAAAATTAAAAAAAGTAAAGGTTCAGTCACCTAGGACTGCACTACAGCAAAACGCTTCCTCTCTTCCCAGTAAGTATTTCTAAAAGCCAATATATCGAACAGTAAATTAAAATTGTGTTTTCTTGTTTAATAAAACGTGTCTAACAACCCCCATACAACACCAGCGGAGCTTTTCCAGTTTAGCCAGTAGAACTGGTGGCGCTCACGAACTCCACTCCTGGAACTGGATATTGCATACACGACTCTCCGGTGTTAGGTTTGTTTTAATTAAAATCCTTTTCTTTTTTAACATTAATATGAAAATCGTGTTGCAAATTTGACTAGTCATCGGCGCTCACGCGCCCCACGTTGGGCGCCAAATTTGCAACACGAATTTCTTATTAATGTTAAAAAGGAAAATATTTTAATTAAAACAAACCTAACGCCGGAGACTCGTGTATGCAGTACTTGACTCCAGGAGTGGAGTTCGTAAGCGTCACCAGTTCTACCAGCTAAACTGGAAAATCTCTGCTGGTGCTGTACGGGGTTGCTAAATGCAGCATATGTGCAATATTTTATAGTAGCTGATACAAGTGCTTGGAGGATCGTGCATTCATGTTCTTGCCGACAGCCCAGAAAAGGTGCACTTCGGAAGCTGATGCGTGCTGAACCCGGAGGATATATGATTAGATCCAGCTGAGGAAGTTGTGTATTGCCCTCACTAGGGAGGCTGAGCCACCGGGCTGAATTGGTATGCCAGTGGGTGCACCATAAACTCGGCCTGGTAGCCTACGTGCAATCCCGTGATATTTCCAATAGAATCGCATTATTTGCATTTTGTAAATTGCATTACTGCCATGACTAAATTATTACCTAATAAAACAATGGTCTAGATTTAACGAAGACGAGTATTATGAACTTTGGATGCGATTTAACTTTGGAAAATAGTATACTGACTAATTGGGGTGGGTTTTTGTATTGGTAAAGGGCTTCTATTTGAACGGCATATACGTTGACTTCAAATTGCTTCGCTATGAGGGTTAAATCGGGAAAACCGGACGCAAGTGTGGTCAGGAGTGGGCGTATTTTGCATTAATTGAAGCACATCTCAGATATGGGGTTTGTCTCTGGGGTTCTTGTAAGATTATCTGTTTCCATAGACAATTTTGATTCCTTAATCCTAATTTATTCTGGAATCAGTTTGTGTCGCACACAATAGTTATTTATGCAACAAGTATGTAAAGTAACTGTTTTTTTATGAATGGGAATATTGTCGCATGAGCCGTAGGCGAATGCGCCAATCCCATGAATAAAAAAAGGGTACTTTATACATGAGTAGCATACAAATTTTTTTCTACTATCGAAAAATATATGAAAAAACAAAAATAATATTAAATTACTTTACGCACTAGTGCGTAAAAACCTAAACGTCAAAAATATGTCAGATTTACTTTACGCACTAGTGCGTAAAATGACTTACTTTACGCACTAGTGCGTAAAATAACTTACTTTACGCACTGCACATTAAAAAGGCCTATTTTACGAATCTCAGAGAGTGCGTAAAGTAAGTATTTTACGCACGGTAGTAGAAACAATATATTATCAATTCCTGTCTCCAGCCAACTGAAACATTTTATTACTTTTAATAGTAGCCAGTTGCTCAATCACCTATCCCTTAGTATTAAGAGCACAAGGAGCGAGAAAAGTTCAAGCGAGATGTAAAAAATGAATTTGTCATCCTATTGATTTCAGTTTTAATAAAAAATATTTTTATTTAAATAATTTTTTGTTGATTTTTGTTTGATTCCTCTGCTATGTCAACAACATTCTTTGAGTTATATGATAATGAAGCAATATTTGTTTGGGTTTCGATTTTCCCTAATTTAAAATTACTCTAAAAATAATCAAAAAAACAAATAATGTCAGAACCGGAAATACCCTTTTCTGAAAGTTACCTTATAATTAGCTGATTATTCACACGGTCAAATGCCATATTAAGATCTATAGCAATGAAACACCTTGTATATCATGCAAATTTTAATCCAAAAGGATCATGAAGAGCGTAACAGAGCGCTTTCGGCCGTAGCCATCATCAGTGTTACTTGTCAGTAGACAAAGGACATATCCATGGATCAAACACAACAAAAATCGACAATGATCACAATTACATATCACACATTGTGCGTCAAATTATGAGAAATGGTTCACATAATTTAGATTAAAATAAAAGTTAAAATATACGAAAATACAACAAAAGCATGGTACAAAGACTCGTGCTTTTGGATGACACATTAAATGTGAAGATCTGTAGAAATAGCATCAGCTTAAAACCCACTTGCAACTCCTCTGAATAAAGGGTTCTGGAATAGTCCCTTGTAGCTTCCCGATCAAAAACAGGACCAAACCAAGTTGCAAACCAATTGGCTTATCCTTTGCTCTCACTTAAGAAGAACAGTCCTAGCTGCATCAGTTCCTCATTTAACACTCAGTTTTCATCCAATACTAATATACTAATGATTAATGCAAATAATTAACGGATAAATCATGAGTTGCTCATCAATCTTCATCGTTTGTCAGCGCACGAATGTAACTAATTTCAAACGCAATAACGTTAATGGAAACTCACACTTTCTCTAAACATTTAATTGCACATTCCACTAATATGAGCGTCAGTAGTAATCCGATTTCGTAAACCTCGTTTTTCACGTGAATCTCGGCAAAATGCGGTAGGAGTCAACTAGACGTGTTAAATGGCTGCTTGAATAATTGTCATCAAAGGAAAGTAAATCAAATAATTAGTAATGTTCTTTCGCAGGCCCCATGTTGTCGGTTTAATGTAATATCACAACCAGCAGTGGGATAGACGCATGGTTTTGCAGCATTAGGTGACTCAGGTTCTATCGTTATAACTTCCGGTATTGACCATTAAGGTCTCAAATAAATATTATTTGGATTTATGGTTGATAGTTATATTGTCACGACCAGTAGTCTGTGGCACTACGCCCTAGATGGCGTGTAGGTTATGTAGCAAAGATTAGGGATCGATCTACGTCAGGTGAGAAGAGGTAATAAAGAAGGCACTTCGGTAAAACAATAGCAATACTGAAACATGCATGTCCTTTCGGTTGAGGTATGGTTAGAATTGTTTATAGGGCTCGGTCCCTGTTTTATAATAAAGTTCTTTAAGAGCGGTGTTGTGTCTTAATTTATGGTTAGGTTTGGTTATTTTATTAGGTAATTATTTAATGATATTTTTGGAAACATTTCATTTTAATCTGGGCTGTACCATAAATAATTTCCACTTAATAATTTATGTTTAAGACCGTGCTCCTGTTTGCGAACGAAGCCCAGAGAATGCTTCCCAGTTTCCGATATGTGCGGAACAATAAATTGTGCTTGGCATCTTTTCCGCTCCATTCGTCTTTTTAATACGAATTTAGAGCGAACGTGTGACCTGAAATAAATCGATGTTTATTAAGGACATATACCTTTGGAAAAAGGCTGATATCTTCTGGCTTTAAGGCAAAACGCTGGTAAAATATATGAGGATCTAGCCAAAATATTATAAATGTTGTTTATGTATTGTGTAAGATTCATCATTTTAGCCTCATTTGCTTTGTTAACTGGTGGTTTAAATAACTGTAAGGTATCCAGGCTTACGAGAAATTCGTCTCCTTCCTACACCTCTCATTTCGAACACTTTGCAATGCAGTACCATTTGAAGTAAATTTCTCAGTTTCGTGAAAAATAAACTGTCATTAACAATTTTTTTTATTAGTGTGCCACAGGCCACGAAAGGCTAAGGCCTATAATATACCCGTGAGGATACCGTGACAACAGGTCACGGTATCCGTCAACGTTGTCCAAGTATCGAAACATGCACACTTGGTGCACTTCACGACACTTCATAGTATCAATAACTAGAACCTATCTAAATCTTATTTTAAGGTTTGAAGTTAACCAGGAAGGCTAGGACTGTTATTTAGAATGTTAATCAAATGATTAATGTGGTTTTGAAAACCTCCATGTACCAGACGATCCCATTAACCAGACGTGGGCTACGATCCGCTTCCAACCACGTATGTGGAATCTGAGGCAATCCACGTATCCCTTTGCGAGTCACGTTGTGCTTTTTTGTATTTCCTATAAGCAGATTTATATTCCTTCCAGTCGGAATGTTTGCTTGGCCCAATTTAGTAGCCTTCTAACTTTGTGCGGTTGGTTTCAAGATTTGAGTTCCACCATGAAGTGTTACCCATACACTGGATTTGAGTGTCAGTAGACAATCAAAGGTTTCTTTGATAGCGGTGGTCAAGTAGCTTGCTGTTCTTTGGACCTCCTGCACATTATGATTCCATGTCTGCAACATTATGTCTATAAGGTGTGCCTGTGGTTTAACAAAGAGACTGCCTCAGACACCTCCCACTTCGTGAGTCCTTGGGACAGTGTCTTGCTACAGATTGTACACACAGAGGTAGACTTCTTCTGGTGCCGCACTACTCGAGAAGTGCTGCAGGTTCTTCCTGCATCAACCTCCCTAGGGGGTTATCGGCATCCATAGGAAAATGTGGGCAGGGCAAAATACAATCTCCGTTCTGTCGTTTCCCTTATCCATCATAAGTTTAACTGCAGCCAGGTACCTGGCAACAGCATAGCCTCCACATGTTTTGCATAGATCCTCGGCACTTCGGAGGCGGTAGATTGTAGATTTAGAGAGTTGCTTCGGTTAGTTTCAGCCGTCCGGCACTGCCACCTTTACCGATATTTTGTGCATGACTCTACAACTTAATTTATGTTCAAGAGACGTAGGCCTCTTCCAAACGAAGCTATTTTCTTGAGGGGTGATAGCTGTAATCTTTCAAGGTACTTGAGCCTTTTGCAAAGTTGGGTTGGATATTGGCAGGGAAGATGTTCTGCGGTTTCAGTTGCATTATTGCAAAATCTGCATTGATCGTCTTCTGCTTTACCTATTGCCTTTAGGTGGTATTTTAACGGGCAGTGTCCAATGAGCAGTCCGGCGACAGTTCTAATATCTCCTCTGATCATACGTCTGCAGTCTCCATGCAACCCGTTGATGCCTACCGTTGACGCTAACAGATTACTGTGATCTGGTTATCGTATTACCTTACCGACAACAATGGTGATTCCTTATAAAAAGCTTCCCATAAATTATCATTATAATGTCAAAATTCATGGTCAGTGGCCATGGGGGCCATATGGTTTTGATTTTAGAGGTTATAAAGGATATTTATTCGTGTCGGTTTTCAGATCGTGCTTCTAAGATAAACTTGTCAGCCTGTCCCCTATTTGATCTTCAAGTGCGTATATGACCAAATGACAGATGATTTGATGTTTTAGATTGGTCAAAATTAGTTTTTAGGATTGCCAGTATTGTCCACGCAATACAAAGGCCTAGAATTTTGCACCCAGTACAGTCTATGGCCGTACCTTTGGATTGTTTTCTCATTACCATCAGCTAATGTAAAAAAACTTCTCTATTCAGCACGTTTTTTTTAATTGAAGTTAAAAGTAAAGATTTTAATCAAAAAAACAAACCTAGCTCCGGAGAGTCGTGTTACAAATGCCCGGCCCCGGTAGTGGGGTCGTTAGAGCGCCACCAGTTCTGGCCAACTAAACTGAAAAAGCTCCGCGAATGTTGTGCAGGGTGGCTAGGCCCGCTTATTAAACCAAAAGGTACTTAATCTGAACTTAACAAGAAACCAAGAAAATACAATCTAAAATTTATGGAACAATATATTTGCTACTAAGTTTTTTTTGTTGAAAACACAGCAACAATTTATCTGGAGTAAAATGGCAAGTTAAAGACAAAAGAATGTCAAATGACTATTAAATTTAACTAATAATTGGTACAATATGGTGATTGTACGGAGACCAATTCTGTTGTTAATACTCGGTACTGTATGCCTTACAACTAAATGCACGAAATACTACAAACCGAAGTGATCACTTTGATGTTAACTAAGATAATTGCATCTAGGTATGCGTGCGCTAATAGTTGCACCAATTTTAAATGTAGCAATGAACGGTCACAATAATTAAATCAAATGACTCGATAAATTAATAAAAAAATAAAATTAGAATAAAACTATTGAAAGCTTGGCTGTCAATGCTTGACTTGTATTATAAAGAGAGAAAGTTCAGAGCGGTTATATTACTCGATAAATGAATGAAAAGAATAAAATTATTGAAACTATTTTAAAGCCCGACTGTCATTGCTTGATTTATATTAAAAAGACAGAAAATTCAGAGCAATTAATAATAATAAAAGAGTGAATAATAAACTTAAGCTTCTGTACGATACCACTTAGATCCGTCGAACTCTGGTAGAGGTGCCGGGCACCCGTTGGTACTGCTAGGGCACTGGCCCTGAGGGTGAAGATGACTCGCCAATAAAATGAGCCCGGAGAGAGGATTTGTAGCCACGTAATCGAACTGGTAGCCCGCTAGTAAAAGTGGTAGCCTGGTGGTAAAAGTTGTAGCCTGGTAGAAAAGCTTGTGGCCCTGTATTTGAACCCTGAAATAACCCGATTTAGACAAAGCCCCCCTAATTTAATAAAAACTATGGCCCCCCCTTGCATAAATATATTTTCTTTATAAAACAAATTCACCCAAAAATTACAATGAATTTTCAATGACCATCAGCTAATAAAAGAGATACTGAGGTACAGACAACTTGAGTATAACAAAGATAGGTATGAGTCACCCCTAAAAGAAAATATAAACTTCCCCATATGATCAAACTCAAGTTACATTAAAATAAAAATTCAGATTTGATAAAATGGAGTAGATAAGATAACGCATGTGACGCAAAGCAAATGGTGGACGATGCACAAAAAAGGTTAACACAGATAAAGCAATTAAATCGTTAAATTAGGCAAAAAAAACTGTAGCAATAATTACCTCGTTCGTGTGTGAGGGTTACGGGAGATTCGACGGTCTCGGTCTTAGACGACGAACGTGGAAAGCCTTTAGAAATAAGGAAAAAAACCATTAGCGTCATGGCGTCGTCAGCGTGCTTCACATGCAATAGGAAAAAAATAATTCCAGCCAAAATGCTTACCTAGTACAGTATTTAGATCCTGAAAAATCGGTCGTGTCAAAACACCAAGAGATACCACAATATATCCCCAAAAAATGGGTGGAATTAAATCACAAAACTAAATGTGGAGTCTCTGACTGCACTCAAACAGAAAACTTCTCTTCTCGCCGAAGGGTCTAACTAGAAAAACTCTCTTTTCGTTTCCGTCAATTTGCCTTTCTCCTCCGAGATTAAAGAACTACTTCAGATCAAGAAATAGTAATGGGCTGAAACATGCCAAGTGATTTCGATACAAGGAATAATTTTAAGATAATAAACGACTTAGTTCTCGTTTATTATCATGGTAAACGACGGCGGAAGCCCAGTTAGTGAGCTAAATTTTAATTTTTCAAGAAATGCTAGGAAATACTCCAACGAAATGATAAACCTTTAAAAATCTAAATCGAGAGCGACAATCACGGAGGAAAGCCCATTCCTATTACTCGGAACGAACAACCGAACATTACAAAAACTGCAGCCTGCGTGTGAAGAGATAAATATATAAAGCAGAGGTCCCAAAACGATCTAACGATCTCACAAATGATCGACCGGTGAATGGAGTCCGGCAAACAAAGGGTTCCAAAAAGTTATGAAATATTCCAACCGACAATAAAATATGAATGGACCAGTCTAATGCAGCGTAAAAGCGGGTTTTATTAACAGAATTCTTAAAAATATAAATCGGTTCGCTGGCCGTTCTACGGTAATGTAATATAAATCAAGCTAACCTATCCTAATAACAATATGCTTCGCTTATCAACTAAAATAAATATAGTCACAACGTGTTATAAAAGCTAATACAAAATATATCGTTAACCTATACTTAGAATAGAGTTAATTTACATTAAGAAATGCGGCAATTTCAAGCTTATTGTCAGCAAATCGAATCAATAAATTTAGAATTAATAAATCGAGGAGTGCAAAATGCAGCAAATTTTTTTGCTAAATGCGGCGTATAAAATGAAATTTAAAAATATTTGACACTGGCAAAATCGGACTGTTACAACGTTTCAACCTGCACCTAATGCCCTGATAATTTACTATTTATAACTCCCTAGTCAGACAGAAGCGGTATTAGAGAACGGCCTGTCAGATTTCCGGACTTGGGTCCACTTGATATTTTCATCTGAAGATCATTATTAAAACAATGTGCAGAGAATAGAAACTTAAGATCCATTCTATTTATTCTTTTATAACTATTTCAGTATGACAGTGACAAATGTCAAAATGCCATTGGCAGTTTTCAGTTCCTCCGCCAAAATTTCAGTATTCATTCAAGAGGAACGTAATATTTTGCAAAATTAAATAGAGACATTTGACAGCTGTCATAACTGCTATTTGAGAGCTATCAAATTTTATTCGACATCCTTTCATTTCATTTCAAAAAGCATCGTCAAAAATGCTAGAAATATGTATATCTCGATAAATAAAGGAGATATAAGAGAATGAGCTTATGGCGCCATCTGTGTATTTTTTGACTCCGACGTTTCTCCTTTTGTGCACCATCATCAATTTAATTTTCCTAAGTTAGACCTTCGAGTTTTCTCCTAATTTTTTGGACTTGGAAATTGCAGTACTTTTTCCCTCGTGACTTAATTTTGTTAGTTCGGATGGATACAATTATTTAAAAAAAATTGTTCCCAAAACGATAACACAAAGCAGAACTTCAAGTGCATATGAAAATTAAAATTATAATCGAAATAATAAGGCATTGCATAATGGCAGATGTCCGTAATTACCTTTCACCATAAAGTAACAACTATAAGATAAGGTAAGATTAACTGTTACAAAATGACATGTCGAGAGTTTGTTTTCATGGCTGTTTTCGTCCTTCTTTACACTTTGAAGGCCCTAATTAACTCCGTTTATTCTAGGAAAGCTAAATAACTGAACTAAACTTAACGGAAGAGTTTTGAATTATTAAATGACTTTGAAAACATGTGGATCGCGAAAAGTAAGGACAGATTATCTAGGAATTCACTCAACAAAGACCAATTGTCTCAGGCATTCACTATACCCATGCAAGATATGTGTTTTAAAAAATAAAAAAAAATAAAACATAAATTTAAGTAAAATTCTCAAGTCAAATTAATATTGTTGACAAGCATAATCTCCAAAAAAAATTGGAGTTCACGCTTCTGAAACTCACTTAATATGAGACATTTACTTGTAAGTGAGGCAAGTACATGCGTGACTCCCTTCACCCTTTCAAGAGCACAATGAAATAAAAGGATGTGCATTTAGCAACGAGATGTAGATGTAAATTGCTGGATTTTACTCGAAATTAATTGGAAAGTGCCAAAAGAAATTGGACTGAAAAACTTGTAATACTGGATGATACCCGGTTAATCTGTAAGGAGCATGATGCTGATTGACATATTAGAAGAAAAACTAGGAGAAAAGGATGAAAATCTAAGGTTAGAAAAAAGTAAACATGTTTGGTCACCATCACATGTTTTCCTTGCAGAACCGAACCGGGTAAATACCTTTCAAGAAACAGAGATGGCACCACCTGCGACAGATAAGACGCTTTCTTATATTGAAGTCCTAAATTCTAAAAATCAGGTAAATACCTTTCAAGGAACATAGATGGCGCCACCAGTGACAGTTAAGGCGCTTTCTCATGTTGAAGTCCTACATTCCGAAAATCCTACACCTTATGAAGTTTCTGACCTTAGAAGAAGAGAGAGAGAGGTTGGTGACAGTGTTGACATTATTGATGCTGAGACAAATTTGACAGAAGAATTTTCTGCGCTCTGAAAATGGCAGCAAAATCAACGATAAAAACAATGGGTGGACTGAGGTTACGAAGAAAAAATACCGAAAAACAACGAAAACCGCCCTCCACCAAAAATGGGAACCAAAGAAAAGGTTGCATCCCTACAACTCACCGATAATTATACATGGCTCTTCATTTCAGGCTTTGCACCCAGCACAAGCTCACAGGATATATTGGATTACCTAAGAAGCCAAAAAATCGATAAAAATTGCATCTGTGATAAAATGAAAACTAAGAAAGGCAAGTTTAGGAGCTCCTTTAGGTTAGGGGTACCTAGGGAACTTGCAGAGGAGATAGGCAGCGGAGATATGTGGCCAGTTGGAACGTTTGTGAACCATTTTATCAATATCCAGAGCCAGAATATAAGGACAAAGAAGCCGCTGCAACTGAGAGTGTAACAACTTCCAGTACTGGATTCCATGAGGTTAACAAAAGGTTAGTGGTCCTACACATTAATATTCGCTCTATGAGGAACAAGATTGAAGAACTGGAAGCTTTTATATACTCTGCATTACCGAACATTGGTTCCAAGAGGACGAAATAAATGCGGTACACATTCAAAGTTTTAAGCTAGGATCTTATTCCACAAGACAAGAAGGTGGTACAATTATTTTTATTAGGGATTCTCTAAATTTTGTGGTTAATAATTTTGGTAGGAATATTGATAAATGTTTTGAGTTTTGCTCCATATACATTGAAATTCTAAAAACATCTATTTTTACAGTATATAGGTCCCCCTCAGGTATCTTTGACACCTTCATGGAGTCCCTGGAAGAGGTTTGGAGCGGGGCTCGGAGATGTAGTAGTGTGATTGTTGCGGGAGATTTTAATGTCCACTTTGGTGAGGCT